>JAECUM010012246.1:0-32075 GCA_016617855.1 Megalonaias nervosa
ATCTTATTTTAATTGCCGTACACAAAATGGAAATAAGAAGAAGAATGTTTTACAGTACATCTTGCTCTAATTATTACTGAGACGGAATAGTGCATGAATATATGTTATGAATTTCTCTGGCAGTATCACTGTGCTGTATTTGGATTAAAGACACAATGCATGTTCTGTGTCTCGGTTGGTATTGCTGTATTTGGATTAAAAACACAATGCATGTTCTGTATTTGCTAGGTATGGTGGAAAGCGGTTGCCCTATGCCAGCATCACACGGTTTAGGTGAATTCCAGCTTTTGGATAGGACATAGCTTTGACTTCAAACCCCAACATAAATATCAAAATATCTCAAACAGGATGGGTATAGTTTGGGGAAAGAAAGATTACTTCAGAAAGAATATACACCCCACCTCATCCCCTCTGAAAATTAAATGGTCAGTCCCACGTAGAAGTAAACGGCACATGCAATATGGCGATGGATAGCTTGTCATGGATGATTTCATTCAGACTCTGTGGGCCTATAAACACCACAACAGGGTCGACTATAGTTAAAGCAGTTAGTCGAGTTTTGGTTGGCTCTATTACAGCAACGTTCACAAATAAATAGAAAGCCTTTAAGGATAGCATTATTAATCTTACGAAAAATATGCTGGAAAAGGATCGGAAAATTCAATTACTGGTTTTCAACTTGAAAAAACATTTAAGTTTAGTGATAGTGCAATGTATTTTCGTGGGTAAAGGAACACCTTTGACGTCAAAGATTCAAATTATTTCGCTGATCAATTAATGACCGATGGGAATATATTTATGCAGATACACAATGTATCATCTAATTAATGAAATGGTTTTGGAAAAACAATCTGTTTCGGAAAAAAACAGGTTCACAAACTGACATTATATTGAAATAATGTACTGTATGTATCTAGGGAAAAGATGATAGTACAGTGGATATTTAAACATAAGGTGGCACAACCATCAAAGCGAATAAGACTGATCTTATTTCAGCACTACTAGTGCATTAAGTACTATTTATTATTTTATTTTCGTCTCTCTGAAATATTGCATGTCCCCAAATCTGATCTATGGGAGACTCAATGTCCCCTGCACTTGTGATCCTATGTTCACTACTGGTTAACATATGTTGAGGATCTGTCTTCTGTGAACAATCAAAAAATTAATCAGCATGAAAACATATATTAAGGAAAGAGGGGCTGATTGTCATAGATGAAAATGGTAATTGCTTTATAAACCCCCATTGCGAAGAAAACTCTGGTAATGTTCTGTTATTCTATTTTACACCTAAGAAACTAAAACGTACCACCACGGAATCAAAAATAAATTGTTTAAATTTCTGAAATTAGACTTTTGAAATATTCTAATATTTTGGCTGTTGTTTTTTATCCACACATCCACCCCAACCCCATTGTAGAAAAGCATCAAGCCTACTGTAATTTTCACCGTATTTTTCATCTGTGCATCCATTACCAGATCTCCCGAATCACTGGGTGGAATGTCATACGATTTTGTAGCTATGCTGCGTATGTGATAACAACCTGTAGGGCTGATCCTTTACTCCCGTCGTTTGTTCCTCGGAGTTGTTCCTCGGAGTTGTCAAGGGTCAAATGTACAAAATTTCAATTGACAGTGAAATATTCACGTATTTTCTAACTAAACGTACATATACAATCACATGAGGTGTATCCACCATGTATTTGACAGATTTTTGTTTTTCATTATGACCGATGGATCACTGTCTTGTCTCGATGGGAAAGTATAATTTTCGAACTATGAAAGGATGGGTTCTTGGATATATTTAGCAAATGTAGAAATTTTATAAATGACCATGTCACTATTTTTGGTCTTGTATCAAGAGTTTTTAACATAAAAAGCAAAACAAAAAACATGAAACTGCTAATGCCTGCTCTAGAGGCCAGTGGAGATTAATTATAAATATTTGTCTCTTCATGCCCATTACTGTACAAGAATTTGCTCAAAAGGTAGCCATTTTGAAAATGTTTTTATATTTACTCTCCCTGAGCGGATGGTCATACTGACATAGGATTTCCATTAAAAGACTTCTTATCCTGAATATTTGGTCCTAAATGAAACTGGTGCCAATATGATGTTCGATATGATGTTCAATATGGCTTTCCATGGTGGACAATCTTGTTATTACTAATCCTCCTGAGTAATACTGATGTAGAATTTGCACCAGAGAACTTATTGTGCTGTCAGATTGAAATTAAATGAAAATTGTACGTATGACGTATATCTTTTTGTAACTCCTGGATTTTATCTAAGTTTTGTAATTTTTATTCATGGCTGTAAGTTCTACAAGTTATCTTTAGATAGATTTTGCCTACGTGACTAGGGCCTGTTTAGGAATATTAAAAGCGTAAAATGACATAAATATACACCTATCTATATGTTGACAATTACTAATAATAATATTAATAATTAAACTTTATCACTTATTGGGTTAATTCCTCAATGGCTGGTGAAGTTTGGAAGGTATAGAAAAATTAAGTAATTTCTCATGGTTGGGCTAGGTCACATGCATATGCATTTACGAGATAATTTGAGTATAAGATCTTTCACGTGGGTTATGTTGTGAACTATAGTTATAATAGAATGTGTATATAAGAAAGAACTTAAAAATCGGATTCATTCCTATTTTGGAGTCATTCGTATTTATTGTGTTCCTTTTGTAAGTCTGCAGACATGTTTTATGTTGTACTTAGATATTATTGGAGAGAAAAATAAAACATTTCTTTGGACTGCTCAGTGGAAATAGAAAGTGCTCATTGTTTGGACTATAGTGCTATTCTGGAACTGCTGTGAATTATTTAAAAGAGTTCTGGACAATGCCATCATGACATGTAGACGTTTCTTGGAAAACCTATACATTTCCGGTTTTTAAATTTTTACGAAACTTTTCATTCTTGTTGACTTTCATAGAACTTTATCAGGATTATTTTAGATTCACTTCATAATAATGTAAGTTCTTCTCACATTTTCATTTAGAACTTTGATAATTAAATTATTTGTTACCTTTTACAAAACTTGTAGGTTTTTCTTCTTTCTTTTTACTTAGTTTGTGACAATAGAGTCGTTACAGTTTTGCTCCGATATCAAAATTCCCGCCAAATCAGTCATCTTGAAAATCGTGTTATTCCTACTCCTAAACAGAGGGTCATATCAGTTTAAGGTTAAATAGCTGGTCCTAAGCAAAACTATTGCTAATCTAACATCCACTACGACCACCATTGCAGACATCTTGAAAGTCTAGGCATCGCTACACCTCACAAATTATCGGCTTTTCAACAGAAAATTTGTTCTGGTAGATATTTAGTTGTTATGTATATTTAATACATAAAGTGTGCTTGACCTTCTTCCGTGATTGAAGGTCGAAGTTTGGCGTACCTAACTATTATCATGTTTTTAAAATTTGAGTTCAAGACCAGAGACCAGACTTTATTTACGAACTTAGAAGGTTCTGGAAGTGTCCATTTGTACAAGTTAGTGAAGTTTTCCTCAAAATGCTATTGCGTCATAGGTCAGGTGATTGCATATAAAAGTTTTGTAAACAATGTCGTCATCCCCATTTTAATACCAGTCTGTGGAATCGCTCTTAGTTGTGTTTAGATATAGTTTAAGAGGAACCGCTTATTTAAATTATTCACTGGAATAACAGAGCGCTCATTAGTATTTTGGACTAAAACATACCTTGGATTAATTGAGGACTCATTCAAAAAAGATTCTGGGTTATATCATTGTGACACATAAGGACTATTGGTATATCAAATCATCCAAGAATATTGGTACAAATGCACATCCAAGATTATTAGAATTCATTCGGAATATTCTATATTTTTGGATTTGCGATAGAACATTTAGGATTCTTTAGGATTCAGTTGACAATAGTGTAAGTTCCTCTTACATTTTCACTTTGCAGCTTAGAGAATTAAATAATGTGTTGATTTTACTGAACGTGTTGTTTTTGTTTGTTTCTCTTACTTAGTTTAGGACCTTCAAGTCGTAAGAACAATGTTATCGTAAATTCCATAAAGATGGAAAGTCATGCCAACATCTGGATTTTACCAGAATACTTCTAATGATACTTAGTTAGCTCTAAATGAAAATGAATTCGATCTGATACGACACCAAGGCAGCATCTTGAAAAATCGAATACGACATAGGATTTTCACCGGAATGTTTAATATGGTCCCTAGTTTGTCCTAAATAAGAAATGGTTGTAACCTGACCTCAAATATGGCCATCCTGAAAATATTATCACTACTCCTCCTAAATGGAAAGTCACATCAGCATGGAGCTTTACCAGAAAACTTCTTATGGAGTCTATTTAATCTTAAACAAAAATGACATCCAATACGGCCACCGTAGTGACCATCTTAGAAAACGTGTTACCGCAGCTCCTTCACAATTGATGGTTATATCGAAATACGGTTGTCACCAAAACACTTCATGTGAGATCTAGTTTATCCTAAATGTAACTGGTACCAGTCTTATATCATACATGACCATCCGGAAAACCATCTTGAAAATATTGTTATCAGTACTCCTCTCAAATTCTCATATCGGCAATGAGTTTTCACACAAAGGTCTCAACATATAATGATGTCTGTTTGTCGTGAACGAAAATGATGCAGATCAAGAATCGATATGGCTATCTCGTCGGTTAATTTGAAGAATATCAGAGATGGTTTCAACACTTAGGTGCTCAAGCGAATTAGCGGCCCTATCTTGAATTCATTGATGTACTTTTCAGACAGTAGAGCATCGGTTCCTTCGCGGAACTCTTGGTTTCTAAGTGTCTCCACTTTTCGACCTGGTACCGACCATTGGATCATTTCTGGAATGAACAATTCGTAGCCTCTCAAGATAAAGACAGTGCAGTGGTGTTGTGGTATTCTGCATATGACCAAATTATGGTGATGAAGTTATTACCATTTACCTGGCAGTAGGTGTCTGCGTTATAAAATGGATACAGGTTACTACTTAAGCCTTTATTAATTAGGTAAATTAACACAACAGAAGCAAAATAATGATTGTATCATATTGCAAACAATTCTGTAAATTTAATTTAGTGTAAAAATTGGAGAGACCTTTTGACTTCTTTATATTATCTTGGGCAATTTTGTCAAAGGCAGTCTATCGCAAATATCAAATTTTGCTGTGAACTTCTAGAAAGGTTGTTCCGTACTCGAACTTGAGAATAGTACAGACGATATCACATAAACATCTGACTAAACGAAAATTTAAACGTATAGTTTGACTTATTTGTGTTCAGTTTTATACATTTCGTAGTGTGCAATATTAACAAAACAGAAAACACCATTGAACAATTTAAACAGGAACAAAAACAAACATTTGAAATACTGACCAATTTTACTCTTCCCTGATGCATTTATATGATTTTCCTATAACCTCGAAGACTAAATTGAATCTTATGGTATGGCAATCTTCGTTCCTTTGGCAACGTTCCGATTATTCCATGGCTTTTCGAAATGTCAACACTTGTCAAAATTGTGTTGAACAGTTGAAAAAAAAATTTTGATAAGAGTGGTCAATTTGGTGAAAGTGATTTTCATTCCTTTACCATGTTTCCAAACAATTTATGGCGTCAAGAAATTCGATGAGAAAAGTAGACTTATTCACAAAGATTCTCTGATAACGTGTTGATTTAAAGAAAGGCTTACGAACTATTGTACACCTACCAAGTCAGATTTCTCAGTCTCTATGATACGCAGTAAATTATGATCAAAATAATATATGAACTTTTGCATTGCATAATCTATATGCATTATTTTGAAATAAATTAAGTGGTCACGTGGTTTTTTTGAGGGTTCTTTTCCCCCAATTTGCCAATTATATTACCTTGAGCAAGAACCATTAACATTATCAACTTTTTATGATTTTTTTTCAGACTATGTGCAACATTGTCCAGAGGAACATAAATGGCAGGTAAACTATACTTTATTAACACAGAGCCTGGTATATTAAATCATTCAGATAGCAGTCGTTTTCGGAAAGCATTAATTCATTGATGAAAGGACAATTTGACTGAGTTCTGCTTCTTTGCTTTACCTATTCCGGTGTTAAGTCGGTCAACAACATACTTGTTGTTAAATCTGTCATAACACTCACTTTTGGGTAACGGAGAACCCTATTGAGTCCGGTATCTCGTTTCCTCCTTTTTCTATAAATGCTATGAATGATTTGAGAACACTTATTGTTAACCATTTCATTTATTGCCGGAAAGTTTTATTTGTCTCCTATAATGATTACATAAATAATAGATGGTAAATACGGTTGTGGGTGCTAGCGTTTCGCTACATCTATCGCGCATTTATAAATAAAATTAAGCTGGTAATCATTTCGAGACATGCGCCTTTTATTTCCAAACACACCAGTGAAAGAAATCTCACGAGTTAATTTATTAAGACTTGCATCATAATTTACAAGCTGACCTTTGTGTGCAAGCTCAGCACACTTGGTTGTGTACTCGCAAACTATGTAGCTATTTCAGAGAGCAAAAAAAACTAATACCCAAACATTTATATACCAAACCAAAGGTACCAAAGTTAAAAGAATTAATGAGATCTGAAAAAGTTGGCATTATAACAAAACTTTGTAAAATGTTTGATATTATTTTACCAAAACATCCGTTGAGCTCTAATCATCCTTACGCAATGCATATGTTGTTCTTTCTACTTTTATTTCAGGAAGACAAACTTATCATGAGTTCATCGTTGTAAAGTAAAGGGTTTCCTTCAGATCAATTTGTGTTACATTTATCATAATTATATCATGTCTTCCCAATTATGTTATGTTAATATCCAGCTAAATTGTAATTAATGTGAACAAATCATATCGTCTATGACTGAGGTACACGAATGCAAAGTGGGATATCGTTCATGGCTGATGTACACGAATGCAAAGTGAGATATCGTCCATGGCGGATGTACACGAATGCAAAGTGGGATATCGTCCATGACTGATGTACACGAATGCAAAGTGAGATATCGTCCAAGGCTGATGTACACGAATGCAATGTGGGATATCGTCCATGACTGATGTACACGAATGCAAAGTGGAATATCATTCATGGCTGATGCACACAAATGCTAAGTGAGATATTGTCCGTGGCTGATGTACACGAATGCAAAGTGGGATATCGTCCATGATTGATGTACACGAATGCAAAGTGAGATATCGTCCATGGCTAATATACACGAAGACAAAGTGGGATATCGTCCATGGCTGATGTACACGAATGCAAAGTGAGATATCGTCAATGGCTGATGTACGCGAATCCAAAGTAAGATATTGTCCATGGCTGATGCACACTAGTGCAAAGTGGGATATCGTCCACGGCTGATGCACACGAATGCAAAGTGGAATATCGTCGATGGCTGATGTACACGAATGCAAAGTAGGATATCGCCCATGGCTGATGTTCACGAATGGAAAGTGAGATATCGTCCATGTCTGATATACACGAATGCAAAGTGAGATATCGTCCATGATTGATGTACATGAATGCAAAGTTGGATATCGTCCATGGCGGATGTACACGAATGGAAAGTGAGATATTGTCAATGGCTGATGTACACGAATGCAAAGTAGGATATCGTCCATGGCTGATGAACACGAATGCAAAGTAGGATATCGCCCATGGCTGATGTACACGAATGCAAAGTGAGATATCATCCATGACTGATGTACACGAATGCAATGTGGGTTATCGTCCATGGCTGATGTACACGAATGCAAAGTTGGATATCATCCAAGGTTTTTGTACACGAATGCAAAGTGGGATATCGTCCATGGCGGATGTATAAGAATGCAAAGTGATATATCGTCCATGACTGATGTACATGAATGAAATGTGGGATATCGTCCATGGCGGATACACAAGAATGCAAAGTGAGATATCGTCCGTGACTGATGTACACGAATGCAAAGTGGGATATCGTCCATGGCTGATGCACACGAATGCAAAGTGGCTGATGTACACGAATGAAACGTGGGATATCGTCCATGGCTGATGTTCACGAATATAAAGTGAGATATCGTCCATGGCTGATGTACACGAATGTAAAGAGAGATATCGTCCATGGCTGATGTACACAAATGTAAAGAGAGATATCGTCCATGGCTGATGTACAAAATGTAACGTTGGATATCGTCCATGGCGGATGTATACGAACGCAAAGTAGGATATCGTCTATGGTTCATATACATGAATGCAAAGTGATATATCGTCCATGACTGATGTACACAAATGCATAGTGGGATCGTCCATGGCTGATGTACACGAATTCAAAGTGGGATATCGTCCATTGCTGATGTACACGAATGCAAAATGGGATATCGTCCATGGCTAATGTAAACGAATGCAAAGTTGGATATCGTCCATGGCTGATGTACACGAATGCAAAGTGAGATATCGTCCATGGCTGATGTACGATAATGCAGAGTGGGATACTAATATTTTATCTCAGGGTGAAATAAGGAATTGTCATTGTTAATTTGATATTGACTAGAATGTGGAAGCGACAAAATGGATGGTGTATTGTGTGAAATACAGCAATGACAGAGGATTGAACTGACGACATTTGTGTTCGAAAAGCATTTGATACATACAAACGGTAAATATTCTTTCACATATACTTTGCATGCGAATTCACTTGCAACAGAGCTGATTAGTTTCAAATCATTGCTGTGTCAGGTGCATCTGCAGACGCAGGAATGATGCCAGATATGTCAGGGAAGTCAAGAGCAACACAGAAATCACCTGCATCCGTAGCAACAGAAGAGTGGAGACCGATAGTTATATCCGAGGAGCTGTCTACAGCATCAAAGTGGTCAAAATGAATCGCAGCACCAGCGAGAACAGATGGATCCGGAATAAAAGAGAGCCTAGAAGAGTCCAAGGTACCAAAGAGAGCAGGAGAGATTATTAGCCAAAAGTGGATATTTTTTTGTAGCCATATGCAGTTTGAATACTGCAATGTTTTTTCATCTAATCCGAATTATGTTTCTAAAGGTTTTAAGATAAATGTTATACAGTTTAGTTGTTATAAATGTTATACAGTTTAGTTGTTATAAATGTTATACAGTTTAGTTGTTATAAATGTTATACAGTTTAGTTGTTATAAATGTTATACAGTTTAGTTGTTTCTTCAGATACAATATACACAAATATATAGACTAGTTAATTTAAGTCTTTTAAGCGACTGCAATTCCTCCAGCGTCAATGTAAGCATTATCATCATTGTCATCTGTAAACAGCAGGTTAAAGTTTGTGTTTATGGCATTGTTTTTTCTTCACATAGAGGAAATTTATCAATATACATGCCACAGTAAATTCCATGTAGATTTAAATAAGCAAATAACTTGATTGGAGTGCACCTAATGTTTTAGCAGCCATAAAAGAAAGAGATGAAAATTAAAGGTCATCAGTATTGAACTACTTTACATACAAAAGATAAATTGTGACAAAATTTATAAGACAAAACTAATAAATACAAGCTATGCGAAAACAATGATGCAAAGATAATAGAAATAGTCCATTCGAATAATGCTCCGAGAGTTTAGAGCTGAAAAATTAAGAAACAATTACTTAACGTTAATCATTTAAATCATATGATATTATGTTTGAAACTCTTGATGATATGGAAGATAGTTTCAATGATTTATTTCCTACTTAAGCTTCCAACATGAAGAAACCTATTGCTGAATCAACTTTACAGTAACTTTATGACTTCTGTTGTGAACTCCGCCAGGAGAGCCAGGTTTAAAAATACCAAATGAGCTATCAACATGTTTTTCAATGCCTCCATTCGGTCAATGAGAAAACGTGGACAGGATTTTATTAGTTTTGTCCAGAATTTTTAAGTAATTACTGAGAATGCTTCTTATGATATGTCATCATTGTGTAAAGACTGATGAGTTCCTAAAACCTTGGAATCTGATTAAAGTTAAGTCCCTTTTTAAAAGTGGAATTACGGATAAAGTCAAGAACTACAAATCTAGTTGCATCCTTCTTTCTGTGTTAAAGATAATGGAAAAAAGTGCATTGTACTCTAATTGTGATTTTACAAAATACAAACATCTTAATTGAAAACAATCTGGTTTAGACAAAACACAAAACCTTTCTTGAGAAACGGACTTATTATGATTTAAGACAAGTGATTAACGGACTTAAACTGACTGGAACAGTAAATGTTGACCTCACAAAGGCTTTTTAGCTATAGTACAATCAGAATCTTATTTCAAAGCTGAAAATCGAACACTGTGGCAACAACGATTGTTGAAATGCTATTACTTGTTTCGAATCATACTTACACAATGGGTCTCAAAACTCTCAAAGCGTATAACTCACCGGTTATCTTTTCAGGAAAAACCTGTAAGTTTTCGTGTGGGACTTTTTAGGTCCATTTCTATTCGTAAGGTTTAGCAACGACATGCTTTTAGCTATAATAAAAACTATACAGACAGCTGACCTTTATACAGATGATATATCTTTATCAGATACAAATAAATCTCAACGTCAGTTTGAATGTACTCTCCACAATACACTAAACTCCAGTCATGGTCTAATATGGACAAAACCAAATGTGCACTTGTTGTTACCTAATCTAACCATCACAATATTTTTGTCATAATACAATGTGTCCCTTTTATCGAAGTGCAATAGTGCGTTTAAACAGTATTTATTTACAGAAGTCATCGTGTCAATTACATACAGTTAAACAAGAGTCATATATTTATCATAAACAAATACGTACTTAAGAACATAACAGCTTAAAGTGAAGACATTAGTAGCGACCAGACAAAACTCTTACTTGTTATTATGACCGCCTTGAAGATAGCTTACTACTGCATGAGAATATAAATAACATCGCTAAAAAATTGATTTGTACATTTGTCTACTTAGGAAAATTAGAAACAGCATTCCTTTTATGCGTCACATTTTGTCCTGCAAAAGATTTGTTTATCCATTATCTTGCTATTGCTGTAGGGTAACTATACTAGTAGAAATCAACAAAATGTTGACATACTAGCAACAAAGACGCAAATATATGTAAAGCATAATTTGTTTCAGAGTTGAAGAAAACATTCATATAAACACTCGTTTATGGTGTATACAAGTTTGAGTGAAACATTTCTAGCTCAACTCTTTTGTTGCAACCCCCAGCCTCAACCCCAAACAAACGGGACATATTAGTCTTTTGTTGTCTGTCTTTCAGTCACGCTCTTTTGTAAGCAAGATGGTTCACAGACTCTTGAGGTAAACTTTACTAAAGATATTTAGATACCTTGAGTGAGTTCCAAGAGCTAATGGGGGTGGGGGGATGTGACCGGACGTTTTAGGGTTTTAATGAACTTTTACATCGTTTCATCGTCAGTATGTTTTGGGCATGAAACCTTGTTGTACATGTTTAAGCACGAAGCACAAATGAAATCTGCATACATGTTTCCTTTGTATGTATATGCTGATAACATAATTGGAGTTACATGCTGCTTTTGAAATTTTTCCACAAGTTAATTTTAGTTTGACTAGACTGTTTATGAAGATTGTGTTTAGTTTATGAACACGTTTTGCTTTCACATGAATCATGCTTTTGTTGGGTATATCTATGCCAGTATGTTCTCGCTATTTGGGAAGCATCTATGTAATATGATAAAAACAACTTTTCAGTTGCATGCCATTAAAAATGGCTTTCCATTTGATTACATGATTTGAAACTTTTGGGACACAGACTATTTGGACTAAAATGTTTAAGCATGAATAAGCAAACATTCGCGAAGTAGACAAATACGATATGGGTATGCGCATTTGTACTAATATTTAGCTGACGTGGTTAGATTTTCAGGCCATTATAACACTCAAAGACAAATATAGTAAGCACATTAATATTCATTTGGCTATAACCTGATTAGATTTTTAGTTCATTACTGCATTATCAATTTTTTACTTATTTTTTTTTTAATTTACGACCCCTCCCCCCCAAAAAAAGCAACCAATAGAAAACAATTTCTATCATAATTGTGCAACGATCAACTCCATGTATACACATACACACTCCATGTATACACATTATATACATGTCTGGTGTATATGTAGATGACTTAATTCATGTCGTGTATATTGTGGTTGTTTTTTTGTTTGTTTGTTTGTTTGTTTTTTGTTTTTTTTTAAATCCACATTTGTAATGTTATGGACTTGTACGTCTTGTGGACTGCAGTGATTAACGAAAATAAGACTGATTATGTCTCTTGGGGATTTCAGCCTCTTGTAGTCTGATTGTGGCAAATGAAAGATATATCCTAATGTTGGTAAAGATTGTTAATCTTACTATATGCTATTTGAATGCATCAAAGTCTTTGGTATTATGAGACGAGTATTAATGTGTGAATCTTTCAAGGACTTTCGATATCTCTAAACAAATGTTATTTTCTTCACCTTGCTGCATTCTTTTTAGGGCTGCTAGGGCTCATTAGTTAAGATATTTAACGTTGCAAGTCTTGCTGTGCTTTTGAACACAAAACAAACCTTGCTACTTCTGTGAAGTACACCGTTACAGAATGACATTAATTTTCAGATGTGTGTTTGTGTGTGTGTGTGTGTTTGTGTGTTTTGCCGGAATAGGCATATATACTCTGGCTGCCGCCAAAAACAAATCCAGTGTCGTTATAGAATAGGGAACACTAATTTAGTCTTCCTGGCATTGTCAGTTTTGTCAGCATAAATATTCGCGTGGCACGCCATTCGATTTTTGATGCTAGTATGTTTGTTAGATCTTAGCTAGAAAATTCATATAAATGAATCCTATATGAAATAAGTGATGTCTTCTGCGTCAGCATTTCTATATATTCTCTGTATGTTAATTACCCAAGTGTTCTTGACTTTACAGAGATGCAATTTAATTTGTTTTACCTTTTAATTTTGACAGCACTATATAGCTTTGTCAGTTTCCTGTAGCAATTACCAGAGTAACTTTTTTAGATGCTACAACTGTAAAAAGAAAATGTATAATATCTACAGCTATGGATATTGTCCAGACGTTTTAGTCCGGTCTTTTAATGCTTGTTATCACCGATTTTATTTTGCCGCTCCTGGGAGACATTGTGACCCAGTAGTCAGTAGGTTGGTTTTTTTACTCAGAGGAGTGCAACTGTTTGTATCCTGCGCAACATTGTGAATACTGTTCATAAAAGTTGTTCCTGTGATCATTTTAGAGATCTCTTCTAGACTTATACGGGCATTAACGGGTTTAAGATCACTCCTTGATGAACGGTCTTAATGCTGGGAATTCTGCTAATTTTTTTTTCTCTTTGTTGCAGATAAAACAGAAATAATTTAATTCCTGAAGGATGGCACAGTGTTTCAAGTTCCTCCATATACCGGAGGCTTATATAACAAAAATCAAAAATAAAGCTATTAAGTGAGACAAAATATGACTAGGTATCATTTTAAGATGATAGTGATACAAATAACAACGTATAATCATTAATGCTAAGGACTTGTCATATTATTTTGAGTCATTAAAACTTTAAATTTTGCCTGTAGTAGTAATCTGCCATATTTCCATGGATGGGAAAATGTTCACTCTTCTCTCGCACCTTTCCACCTCATCCATGGATGTTCTAACTCTCACGCTACTTTTGTCTCTGTGTGTAATTTAGTAAGGCTGACATAGTAGTAATATATACGTTTGAAAACTTACATCTCTAACTCTCCTGGAATATATTTTGCTTTTGATGGTTCTCTTTTAAAGTTTTGTTCTGTGCATCAGTTAAAATGATTAGCACAATAATGCATTTGTCTTGCCTGTGATAAATGTCAAAAGAGATGAGGCATAGTAGTCGCAATGCCATTTATCCATAATTCGAATGTCATGATTTTAAGTTTAATTTTTTATGTTAGATATATCGGGTGAATGCGTTTTTGTGCTTGTGTGGTCGGATGGCGGTGAGGGTGATGGTAGATTATATCAATTAGGTGGAAATATTTCTTAGGAGATGCTAGTAGTCTTAATAAGTGGGGTTTCTCAGCCAAAATCCTATTTTGAACTTCGACGACAGCATGAATTTTACCCACCCACCCCACCCCCGGACCCCCCATATCAGTCTAGACAAAATGCGAAAACAACTTTGTTGCGGCAACAGCCTCGATTTCATTATTGATTACCTAACTCGAGGACCTATCATTGAATTATCATCGTCGTCATACAAAATAGGGTTGGCTGAGAAACACCCACTTATGAAGATTGCTGTGGCTTTTATTGCATATTTCACAAAACATTTACTATACCTAACACTGATACAAACTTTTGCTATACCTAATACGCAGGGTTTTTTCCATATCACGTCTGGTCGTGAAATGCCTATACGCTATTAATAACTCGCTGAGATTTACAGGTAATAAAATCGATAATTCTATATTTCACAACACACACTTTAAAGCAATCAGCACTTGTTTCATATAGTTATATATTTAAATTTCATCTGTATATCTGTAAGAGTTCGGTGCCCTAGTGGATAAGGCGTGCAGACAAAAGTTTTATCGGCAAGTGAAAACGACTTCTTGTGTTCGAATCAAAGAAAACGCGATAGACATATTGTCGACGTTTGGCGAAAGATGCTATTATAGTGGGAGGGAACCTGCGATGCATTGAAAAAAGACGAGATATACTTAAATGGGTAATTATAAACTTGCAAAACAAACCAAAACCTAACCCAGGTGCAACTCGCCTGGCCCTTCCGAACCTCAAAAAGGGCGTTCATTTTAAAGCGACCGGGGTTCACTTGGAGGGGAGGGGGCGTGCTTGATTACAAATTAACAAACTAAACTTTAGCCTGGACAGCCCTCTGAATCTCTAATATTTCGTTTTGCACTTAGCGATTCACCAGGGGGTGTGTTCACGCACAATGGAAAAATAAAACATAACATTTATCCAAGATTTAAGAGATATCCAACGCCATTCAACCTGGTCGCGGGTTCTTTCTTTTGCTATTTGTGACAAGATTATTAATAGCATCAGAAAGTAAGTCTGTAACCCAAGCAAGCTTGCAACAATAATCTGAATTTTCTATGTGAACCAGAGACAACTTTATCTTATTTTATCTTATTTCTGTTTTTGAAATATGTGCTGTACTTTCATTGTCAAGCATAATTGTCATATGCTTGCCCCGGAAGAGAATTCTTTTCATCTTTAACGTGGTATCTTCCACTGTAATATCTTCGATTTTTTTTTTATATTTCGCACAAAATTATTCCCATCCTTATTTTCTTATATTAACACAAAATTTACCGAGTACTATTTTTCATATTTCACAACTATGTTTGGTATTATATCAACTAGCAAATCGTACTTGACTCGCAGTTCCTATATCATATCTAACAGAATAAACTTCTCACTACGCAGATAAGCTCGAAGCTGATTAAGAATTTTATTATTAGTCGCTATTGCTATTTTACACCAAGTATTTTTGTTATCATATTTTGGCCCGATCGTTTTATTAACCGCTGATACCTACACAATACCTACCCTGACATTATTAGCAATAATGGATTTGCGGTTCTGCCAGCTGACGTAATTCCAGCCGTTGTTAGTAACATTGGAATGTAATTCAGCATGCCTATTTTTTTTACTGTAATATTTTCTAGCAAGTTTGACCCAATAAAGTTTTTTATGGCAATATTTATAGTATTTGATGAGCACATCCCTATCATTGTCTGACAGACCTGATGAGATATGATTAAAATTTCCTTTTTTTGTCATTATGAAACCGTTTTAGTAATTATTTCAATTGCCGTGGTGAAGGTGTTTTCAGCGTCAGCACTAAATTTATTATTGACAGGGTCAGCAAGAAAATCTCTGTATTTACCATATACTTTAGATGAGATATCATTATATATGCTATCTGTTAAGACTTTACGATCTGAGGATAAAAATGGGGGATCAAAATTTGTTGGTATTTCAGTAATATCATTGACACTATCACGATAAAAGTCTTCTGTCTCATTGATATAACTAACAACATAACATAACTGTCCCAGCTTAAAATTTTCAAGTACTAGATGCTGCCTGAGAATTGCATATGCTGTTGCAAAACTCAATAGACCGCGAATATCTGCTTGCTCTATATTGACAGGTAGGTTTATGTATTTAGCAATCAACACTTTGACATTTCTGTATTTTGCTACTGTCAGTAATTTGCCAACTTCTTTTTTTATAGTTTTTCAACGCAATGTTTTAGAACTATCATGCGTGTCATAATCTTCGTCAATACATAGTTCTACAGTTGTAATATCGTCAAGCTCCTGATAAAATATGTCTCGTTTGACATCATCATATGAGTTAATTCTATGTTCAGTATCTGATACTGCGTTTAGCATTAATGTGATATACGTTACACTTATTTTATCACCGGTGAGAGAGTCTATTAAAACTAGATATGCTATTGATAGCAGTCTAGTGTCAGCACTGTTATGTACTATTTAAACTGCGTACTTTTTATCATAATAGTCCATGCCGAGCACACGAAATATTCGACGTTTAGCAAATGTGTCTTTGAGCTTATGATTTTTTTAGAAACTTATGTTTCCTTGTTTCAGCAAGTTTATTAAGCTTATCATAATCTTTTTCAGTCGCTCTTGCTATGGCTTTTTACCACCATGATATTTTATTTTTATACGGTTAGATTTGTCGATCGTCAAAACATTTTCTTTATTTCGTCATGCAACGTATTTATTAACAACGCCTCAACATTTAATCGTTGTTCCTCACAGTCACTTACTGGACTATTTGCAAATTATATTACAGTCTTTGATTGTGTATTTCAGTTGAGGGCTTCTCATTCCTGCAACTCTAACAAAATTGTTACTGTTCTCATTTAAACCGGGTGAATTTAAAGTTAATTTTTCATTCGAGCGATTATATTTGTTGCTCTTGCTTCCTTAGCACTTTTTGGATCTAGCTGTTCAACATCTGCTGCTTCAATCTCCGTTTTCGGGTTTAGTATAGCGCTTTAAAACTCTTTTGCGACTCTGATCGATGGAGGATCAACAGACATTATATATTACAATTACATTAAATTGTCAACTTTATATATCTGAAACATCGTCAAACCTGGGTAAGGACTTTCTGCCCCGATGACATAAATCCAGAAACACGAGTACTTGTTTGTGGTTACTACAGAATTAAGTGTAAATTGACGCGAAGTATTAATATGAATATTAATATGAATAAACGTTGCAATATAGAGCGCAGTCCGTGTTCAGTCATCATTAGATCCTTCTAATCTCCAGGCAAAAATGTGTCCGATATTAACATTTAATCGACCTTGTAATTGAAATTTCCATATTGCTACAGCTGCTGGACACTATTTTGATCCAAAAGTTAACTGTTTCTCCGTTTGTGATCCACTCTGACCGGCCATATATGGGTCTGTTAAACGCAAACGCATGTCTTGGATTATTTCCAGGATAATAACTGGAAGCAGATGCAACAAAAACCCAACGATTATTTATAGCATCAGCTAGATGTGGAATGTGACCGACACTAATTTTAGCCCGTTTTGTACTACCACCAGTCGCAAGCGATTAGGTAACACTATCTAAGTACTATTTATTGACAAAATCAAATGCAGTAACTGGAATATACGTAGAATATTTTTTATTGGCAGTCATATCGATCGCAATTGTGATTGTGCCACCGGCTTGTTTAACGTAAAGTGAATCAGCAGCTGTACTTGACATATTAAAAGCATTATTTATTGCAGAAATTGATGTTAACATAAGATTTATTTGTTATATCAGATGCAGTGGTTGGATAATATGTAATTTATTAGCGCCCATATCTAACGCGCCAGTCATCGTATCGCCGCTTAACGATAACTTACTATTATCGATCGTCTTTAGCTGTGCAAAACTTATAGCTTGCGTATCATCTATGTTGATAGGTGGATACGTTGTTTCAAGGTCTAACACTCGCTGACCTGACATACTTAAATTGCCTCTCATTGTTATCTCCAGATTTTTTGATGTAATTTGTTAAATCTACGCCATCCGTGGTGATTACAGTTTTATCTTCTGTTGGCCTGCTGCTTAACGTACTACATTTTGTGTAATAGCTCATTCTTTTTTCTTACCGCACGATAAAATTTAACTTTGACCGCCTGATGAAATTTTTGAATACCTAGTATAGAAAGAGCATAATTAACTTTGATACCGAGCGACTAATAAAACACCAGCATAACCACGACCTACCAGATTGTCATTATCTGATAGTGGGGCCAACTGGATCGGGCAAAACTAACCTGCTGATGAATCTGTTACTTAATGACTTCTTCAACTACGATCAAGTTTATATCTACACAATAAATCCACACCAGGATAAATACGAGCTGATTAACGAGTGTAACGAAAAACTAAAAAAATGAACTACGTGTTGGTGATGATATATTTATCATACAACAACCTGAAGATCTCATTCCAGTTGCCGAGCTAGATTCCGACGAGCAACAAATTAATTGTCTTTGATGACATTCCGCTCAGCAATGCTGAGATGGATACGATAGATTCTTATTTTTCATTGTCGAGCAACTGAAAATGTAACGCAGTCTATCTGGCACAAGGATTTTATAACGTCGTTCGATTTATCAGGCTAAATACAGGTTGTTTTGTATTATTTGCTGGAACAGTGCTGGGGTGTATTAAAAGATAAATTTTCTGACCTTTATCATAACGCTACTGGCAGGATGCCAGCCTCTGAGCAGCCTGCTGCTCATGGAAATTACAATTTTTTTTTATTTGATAAGCTAGCACGAGATCGAACTCGCATGTTCAGATGTCGAATAGACAAATGTTTGGACTGTGAAATTTAATCTAACTGATACTTATAAAAATGGATCCAAAATGAATAGAGGTTCTAAAGAAATTTGTTGCAACAAGGGCTGCATTTAAGAAAAAGGTTGATCAAGAACATCAAAGTCAAAACAAACAGCAGAAGAAACTGCTAGACTTTTTAGTCCAGTGATTGAAGCTGTACTTGGCAAACAGCCAAATATTTCTGCGGTATCACCTGAAGATATCGAAAAGTTAAAAGAAAAATGAGTACTTGGTACACTTGAAAATGAGCAAAAGAAAGTTACTGAAAAATAGGAGACCCTAGTGCGTTACAAAAAGAGGTAAAACATTTAATCTCTGAATCAATACAACGTCAGGAAGTATAATCATGGAAACAAAGAGCTCTTACTGATATCCTGGTTGCAAGGATGGCAGAGGAGGATTTAATTAGGTTTTATAGACCATCTGCGAAAGAAGAAGTAACAACAGATGATTACAACAATTTGTTGAGAGATTATATTCCATAGAGAACAACGCAACCTTTATCAATGGCCAGCAGACAAATACATTAATTTTATTGAAACTCTGCAAAAAATTGAAAATGCAGGATTACAAGCTGAAAAAATATCGATAAAGCAGAAACCAACAAAGAAGTTTTAATAAAATGCGTGCTAGATTTATTGCTGGTGCTATGTTCTATGCTGCTGACAGGTATAAAACGAAAAAGTGTCCATACCAATGGAAATTTTGTCAGCTATTTAAGGATACTGATAAAAGACGTGTTAAACGTCTTCGTGAGGAAATATCAAGATTAACAGGTGATGGTCTGATGATCTGACCGGTTGATGTTATTAATCTCATCAAAAGAATCCGGACATGTAAGCACAGAAATCGACAACGAAATTGTTGAAATTTTAGATAATCTCAGATCAAACGGTTATCTAACATCCGAAGAATATTATATTTTACATAATGATTTGATTAGCTAACAGCAAAGCACAGGCTGCCAGCAGTTCAGTTGTATCTATCAGTTAAATTAAGAATGTTATCAACTACATTACTGTTTGATTCATCACAGACTACGGCGGACAGTGCAAACTTTTCTGTTATTTATAATCCACCAATCGAACTTAAAAGCGATAATCAGTACGAAATAGGACTAGTATCAGCTACTGCTTGGCACTCAATGGCAAGTGTGAAAACTAATGTTAATGATGAATTTACATTCGGAGTAAGAACAGGAGATGTTATCGATTGGAATTCTGTTAAGATAAAACAAGGCGCCTACAATGTTACAGATCTCCACAAAACATTAAAATATCTTATAACTGCTGGCAGTAGCGGAATTTCATCAGATAATTTTGAGCTCATTTCAAACTATAACACATTACAGTCGAGAATGACGCCTAAAAATAACTTCTTCATCGATCTCAGTAAACAAAATACAATCAGATCATTATTCGGATTTAATAAACAACAGTATATATCGGCAGCAGTAACAATATCATATGATAGTCAATCAGTTGTCAACGTCATAGAAATAAATAAATTTTTGATAAACTGCTCTATTGAACTGGATCGTATTCAGCACGAGGTTGTCAGGTACAAACTATTTATAGTTTTTCTCCTGATGTACCACCAGGATCGCTAATACAAGTAAATCCAAGACAGATATTTTACTATCCTGTTAGTGTTGAAAATCAAATATCGTCTATCACAATGACTCTGACTGATTAATCAGGTCGACAGCTTGATCTCAACGACGAAATTGTAACATATTATCTGTATCTGTAGTCGGTTTAAGCGACCACGATTAGTTAACTAGTCAGAGCTAGCTCACCGCGGTGAGTTAACTAACCACAGTCAATTTTATCAGACAGTTTTGTATAACAAATTGAAACAATGAAACATTTATTGCAGAACAATCGTAGAGGTTTCTTTGGAAATATATTCTCTAAAATAGTTAAAAATGTACCTAGAATTGCAGATAAAGTAGCACCTATCGCGTTAGACGCAGCTAAAGATTTTGCTATAGGGCCTCATCTGCAGCAGGTGCAGCTGTTGGAAAAAAGATTGCTGATAAAATTAAGGGTGGACCACAGAGTACCGCATATATAGAACAAGTAATTTCTGAAATATCAACAACATCAAAAGCCGCACAAGCTATGATAAAAACGACCAAACAAACTGTTATCTCCACCAGGCGAAGAAATTATTAGAAATTTAGTAAATAAAAATAGACCTAGGAGTGCTAGCACTCGACCAGATATTGCGGCTTTCTAGTGGGTTGCTTTGCAACCTAAAAGCCGTAGCGTGGTTCATGATTGTATTTAACAATTACAAATAAAAAATGTCTGTCAAAAATTACTTTGACCTGACCGAGGAAATAACAACCGATAATTCAACAACAGTATCTAGATGAACATTCAAACGAACCTAACAAAACAGGCATACGAACAGGCATACACGAGATGAGGACGTGGTTCTGTTGTCGCACAAAGCCGTACGTGAAGTACGAGGTAGTACAAGAAGAGCAGCAGGTGGTAATATTACTGCTGGTACTCGAGTATCACTCGTGAACAACGGTTGGAGTTTATTTAGAAGCGCCAGGTATCAACTAGCTAATCAAACCGTAGAAGATATTTCCATGCATTTGCCAATTGCAAGTACTATTCTTAATGTGGTGTCGTTCAGCGACGACTCCTCAAGATCTATTGCTACAAACCTGCTGTGGTATAAAGATACTTTACTTGGCGATGCTTTCGCAAATGAATTTGCTTATTTTAGTTTAGTTCTAGCTGGTGGTGATGCTGCTGCTAACCTAGCTTTAGTGAGAACTTTTCTTATTGATGATGCTGTAACTCTTGGAATTACCGCACCAGCTTCTGATGCAAACGCAGCTGCTGTAAGGACTCTGCTGACATATTTGTAATATTAAAGGAATTCCTACACCAGTTAATGCAAATAATGGAACTCAAATGTTAGTAATCGTAAACAGAATAGTAAAAAAATCGAAATAGAGTGTATAAAGAGGGCTACGCTAAACGACAAATATTTACAGATTATTACGTGTAGGCTCGTCAAATGTTACAAAAGAAAAGAGTGAAGTCAACAAGCTTTGAAAATTTTAACAAAAATAATTTATTTCCCTAGAAAACAATGTACAAATAGAAAATTGGACTTATGGTTTGTGAAAATAATCCAAACATTAATCCTAGAATTGAAAAGTATAAGCCCTATCAATAACCAGTTCTAATTGAATCCAGGTTCGAATCTCGATGAAGTTCCAATATGGAAGGCGGTGACGTCAGATGATGTCTGTCCTGATGGTAACAGATCCTCGTTGAATTTTGTGAATCAAGAATAATATGCCGGCTTTAGAATTCCAAACAATTTCCACTAAATGTCTTTGTCCAAGACTTTGATGAAGAAGCACTTATTTTCCAGAGAATATAAATTATTCTTAAATAACAAATAACTCAAAATTGCAACAACACAAAATACCCCTGAGCACCTAGAGGTATTTTTACGACTAAATAAATTTAATACCAACTGGCTTTTTAAGCCCGATATTAGATCGCATGGTACTTCACGTGACAAAGTACGTGATTTCTAACTTTAAAATCGCAATAAAAAAATTCCATTTGTCACGTAGCTTAGAATAGCCCTATCTAAAAAATCAGATTCTCACGCTATAAATGATTAAAAAAGGAAACTGTTACAACATGGGTAACACGTGAGCCGCAGATGACCTTGGGAATAGCCAATCATTTCCACATAGTGTTTACGAATTTGCGAACCATGGTCGGCTGAAAATAATGATAAAGTAACTGTTACGTTTTAATTATGTTAAGTGAATTTTCTGAAAAGAGATTCAAATCCAATGAAAATTATCACTACAATAAAATATAATGAAACAAAAATAAAATAAAAAAACGAATTTAAAACTAACACACAAGCAATTTAATTACATATTCGTAACAAGATAGATCAAATAACAATGATACTTCCGCTTAGCACAATATTTGGGATTTGCCGAGACTACAATAAGGTATTTCGTGGTATCAAACATACACGTATAATTGACCGAGGTAATAAAAACGATTGTCTGATGAAAGCTGCAGTTGTTGATGATGAACAATGTATAATTTCACGACTAGCTCTATGGATGCCACGTGTCATTCCGTCGATCGATAAAACAATCGAACTTGAGGCGATGTTGACCACGTTTACCAAAAAATTGTATTTTATGCAAAATAAAATTTATCAAATAGCAGTACCAACTTCGACTGATAACACATAGCTGATAACAACAGCGCCAAGCGAACATTTAACAAGATATGTATTTATTATGTTTCAACGACAAGACCGACGTAATAGTCAAGAGCAAAACAATTCTGAATTTGACAGTCTAGATGTCAGACGAATATTTGTCAGAATAAATTCTAAACAGTTTCCAGAACCAGCAATCAAATTTAATTTTGCAGCCAATGCTGCAGCAATATCTGATAGAAACGTGTCTCGAGCTTACACGTATCTTATGGAGGCCATGAAAAAGTATCAGGATGCTAAACAGTGGATCTCAAATTTCAGTCGAAGAGTTTACAACACTTTATCCGATATTCCACTTTGACTCAGTAAGCATAATGAACGAGCTATTGGATCAAATTCAGATATTGAGGTTATATGGACACTGGGACAGATTCCAGCTGATGCATATTATTCATACGCGCTAATTGTGTCCGACAGATTCTTAACGATAGATTCTACCAAGGGCAGATGACTCTCCAGGTAAATACTTGAGCGTTATAATTTTATCGAACAAAAAGAAAATACGATGAAATATATTATACATGAATTGAACTTATCGCCAGAACAAGTTAAAACACTAACACACGCTATCATTAAACAACAGTCAGTTTCATTGAAGATAGATTTCGTAACGCCGAGTACTAGCAATCCGCCGACAAAACTAATGCTAACATCGCGGCAACTCAATAAAATATTATTGCGCAAGCCATTTATTTGAAATTTATCAGAAGTGAAAGTTATTACAATGGCTGGAAGTAAAGAAATAAGTGAAGGATTACTGGGACCTGTACTAGCACTTATTGCAAAAATAGTACTATCAAAATTACTCCCAGTTCTAGGAACATGAGGGATAGTTGCTGCTTCAGGGACATTATCCGAAGCGACAAAAAAGCAATGTCTGGAGACACTATCAAACATTTAGTATAACATGCAAAACATTTCTCTTTTATCTAACAACAGTGATAAAAAAAATGCCTGGAAAAGGTAAAACAAGAACGAAACGTAAAACAACTAAAAAAAAAAAAAAGAGAACCGCAAAGAAGAACCGGAAAGCGGTCAAAGGTGGATTCATAGGGGCCATTGCTAGCCGGAATAGCTGGAAGTCTACTTCCCGATCTGCTGGGGATAGGACGTGGGGGAGGACTAATGCAACCAGGTAACCGAGGTTGAGTAACTTTGAGATTAATAATAAACTAATAGATGTCATCGGATTTCAAGAAGTATTTTCAAAAGAGGAGTTATCACTCAACCCAAAATGCATGGTGTTTCGCCAACAGCTGTGTAATAAATATTCAAAATTTCAACAATGGATCTGGCACGCATTGGGAAGCGCTTTATAAAAACGACTAGTTTGATTCGTTTGTGCTGCCACCAAGTGATGTTTTCAAAAAGTACGTGCTATCATCTAAAATATACTTCAGTCAGTTGGAACTGCAGCTTGTGGATATTACTGAGTTATGTTTATCAAGCATATTGCCGGGATGCAATTGCAGATTACAAAGCCAATGGTGATTTTCTGAAATTTATATTACAATTTACACGTAAACCAAGCTTGGAAAACGACAAAATTGCAATTTAGTCGACGATTAAATTGTAAAAAAAAATGCAAAGCAAATCATGTGAATGTAAACCTGACTACGATCTCTTTATAGAGCAGAGTACAATAGTAACTTATTGTCAGTGTTGTAATCAACTAGCTGTAATCGGATCCGGCTCAGATATTTACAAGTTAATTGGCAAATTTCTGAAACCTAGGAAAGGATAAACGTTGCCTCATCACCATTTTACTGGACCTTGTAGTCCTGTCGATAAACAACTTGATGAAAATGACATTCCATTCCCGGATCATGAACGGTATAATGCAGTCGCAATCCGTCATGACATATGTTACCGTGACAACGAAAACGATAACTCTGGTTGGAACCGAATTATGCTTGATGAGCTAAGTGATATGAAACCGAAAGGAATAAGAGAGCGAATTGATCGTAAGCTAGTACAAGGTATCATAGGAGCGACATATAAACTTGGGTTTGGTAAGGAACAGGCGCCTCAGTCTCGGCTTGGTAAAAAAATGTACTTTATGACAATGGAGTACAGAGAGCTCTAGCAAATAAACTTCCCGGACCTAAAAAAAAAATGTTTCGTCGACGAAGGGTTATCGCAAATTCAGTTATATGAAATATGGGCAATAGATCTTGCTGATATGTCAAATATTTCACAGTACAATGACAACAAAAGGTACATGAAGCACGTAGTTTATATTTTTAGTAAATACGCATTTAGCGTAACTGTTGCAGATAAAACAGGAAAAACTATAATTATTGCTATGCAAGGTATGATAATCAGCACAGAAAGAAAACCAAATAAGGTAAGGACCGATCACGGAGCGATGTTTTTAATAAAAACAATTCTAGCAGTTTCTGGAACAAAAAAGAAACATTATCAAATATCTCACCGAAATGAAGGGAAAAGTGTCAATGTCGAGAGATTTAATAGTACGTTAAAAGAAAAGATCTATCACAGCCAAAAACACTAATATATACGTTGATGATCAGCCAAAGATCGTGTCGGATTACAATAACACTAAACATAAAACACTTGGAATGTTGCCCAACGAAGCTATTAATAATCCAGTGCTAGTGAACGAGAATATGTACCGAAGACACACATTTAAAGTTGGTGATCGTGTTAGAATTTCACTAGTGAAAAGATAAACGTTTGAAAACTGATTCACTCCGAATTGGTCTGCGGAAGTATTCGTTGTGGATAAAATTTTAACAACAATGCCAGTAACTTACAAACTAAAAGATTCATCAGGAAAAGAAATTATTGGAAGTTTCTACCCACAGGACCTACAGCGGACAAAGCAGGATATATTCGTCATTGAGCAAGTAATAGCACGAAAAGTTAAGCGAAGTTTGATCAAATGGAGAGGTTACGGCGACAGTTTTAATAGTTCGATACCAACTAGTGAAATCAAAAATCTTTAATCAAATCGCAGAGTGTTATACAGGCGATCCAATCCAATCACTATAAATCTTTTCGTATTTCAAAAGGACAGACTTATATTTCACTGGCCTGTACAATGATATTAAATGTTGTCTTTGTGTTGATGTTAGTGCGCAATCTCCCATCAGGTTAAAAATCGTGACAAACAGAAAATCAAATTTTATATTTTTTTGACGACCATAAACTTCTAGCTGTCCACGATTCATCAATGGCTTTAACAACTCCCAGAATATCTGATGTTCAGAGACAGTACAATTAAGTTTTTAATCTTTTTAACGAAGTGATATTTTACATCATGCTGAGATTTTGTTGTTGCATAAACTTTTTCGTCTTGAGGTACTATACCTGGTTCATCAGAAAATGTATCCTCGACGACAGGAAATAGATACTTTTCTAGATCGAACTTGATACTGTTAACAGTTTTTAGATTCTCAGAATCCTGACTCAGTTTATACTTGGAGTGCTTGTAATCTACAGTATTGAGATGCTTCGCATCTTGGTTGATATCAGTGTACAGATCTGACAATATTTACGCAAAAAACAAAGTTGTTTGGGACATCTATTATTTATAAAAGTTTTATCTAATTACTGTAATAAAATGTCAGATGAAATAAGAAACATCGTCCGAGCTAAAATCTTAAATATGAACCTGTTATTCGACGCTGTCAAGCTATTTATTAGTAATGAAAAAAACAATACAAAAATATGTGAATTTTTCCATTAAATGCAATCCTTACTCGGCGTTTAGCGTGTTACTGACAGATTCGGAGGTATCAGAACTTGAGAAATGTAGTGTAGTTCTCCGGGGAAAATAATTATTGTTTAACAAGTAGATGAACTACAGCTGTCATCTATAACAATATACATCTCGCTCTACAGACGTACACATGAACAACTCTTTCCAGCACCAGAAAAGAATACCTTCTTCTCAAGGTATGTGAACGACTCTACAAGGTCTTAAAATTTGACTCTGACCACTATTTCACAGATACCTGGGTATTTAAACTAAACGAAAACGTCATTTCATGTACACGCGCGAAGAACGCGTGGTGATTTCGAAATCTCACCATCGCAGTACAAAGTGTAAACAAGTATAATTAGAAATGACCTCGACCACAACCAATCGTTTATGCCGGCAGTTTATCCACCCGGAAATCTAAACAAAAGACTTACGAAATCTGAGTCATATTTACGTTCTAAATAAACGCGACGTTTCTTTCAAAATATCAGACCCTGTGAACATAATCATCTTCATAATAATATACAATAAACAAAAATGAAATGAGAAGAATTCAAATTTTAACACACAAGTAATTTAACTAGATGGTCGTAATACAAGTAACAAACTTTATTAATATTAGTTCCACGGATCATTACATTTACGTAACCTTGATTTTTTGTTTTAATATTTCTGATGATTCCTCTGTAGTTAGCCTCGTAAAAATTGTAGACCGAATGTGGTTAAAACTCGTCTTGCAATGAAAAGTTCGTGATATTATTATCAGTAATACTCCCATTTATCGGATAGAATATCATCACATGACAACGTATAAATAAAATCTTTAATAAATATTTCAGTATACTCGGAATCATCAGCACCTTTCACTTTTATCTTACAACCCGTTGCAGTTAATACTCCAATCGAATTTTTTTCGGATGTTTATTACAACCCTGAGTTCATTGCCGGCGAACAAGTTATATCTCGGATGGCAACAGAATATTTCCCGACATTTTGCAAGATCGTTCAAGATAATAGGACGTTGATATAAATTTTCCATCTTATACTATTGTGTTTTCCAAATCTCTAATTAACAATTTCGTATCGCGCTATTAGATAAATATAAAACAGTAGATATAGCGATGTTGAAATTGAATGATATCGCACAGAGAAATTTATTCTCGACAGAAAGATATAAACCTAAAAAAATTGCAGCTGCATTTGCTGGGATCGATAACAGCTGGACATTTGATAATAAACTTTTACTAGCAAATTTCTCTGCCACAAATTGATATCATCTGCTTCAGCCAACAATTAAATCTGAGCTTGCCATGAACAAGGGTCTAAAGATTATAGTGCAGTTTTATATTCAGTTTTCTAAGCTAAATATATCTACGGGATCACACCAGACTGCTGCAGAGAAGCCTACGTCAGAGCGACTTGTTGCTAAGCAAATTTGCTGATGCTTATATTACATCTAGACCTCGTCGAATTTTAACAGGGACAGATCGGATGTCCTTGTCAGATGAAATATTTCATTAAATATGGAAAAAATTGATGACTAGACAGCATCAAGATAGGGCTGGAGTTTGATAAAATAACAGTCATTTTATTTCACACTATGAAATATAATCCGTTGCGAGGTGGCTCCTATGTTTCCAATGGGCAGTATTATTATAGTTGTTTCCTGTACGAGATCATCCTTACCGAGTATCAAATCATACTGGTCCTGTTAACAATCTAAAATGTAACGGGATTGTCGCTCCTGTTGCTGAGAATCAAATTCCAAAATTTGAAAAACAAAACCAACTCCTGTTATCAGAAGGCATTAATGAAATTGGTGTCAATGATGAACAAAATATATATCCCAAATATATCAGCGATCGAGCATCACAAACAAAAGTAAATTTATCGTTTTATAAACTTATTCCGCGTGGATCAAGAACTTTAACTGGTTAGTCGGAGGGTAATATAACAAGCATAAGGAAAAGAAATATTTCTGTTTCAGATGCTTGCATGACTGTAAGTCGCAGCTGGTTCTCGATAGCCATTTCGAATACTGGTCTAATGTACAGCGGATATCCATGCCTGGCGAAAAAGAAACAAATATTACAATTTACAAATTACAGACACAAGATGAAAGTGCCTTTTATAATACATGCAGATTTCGAGTCTATTTTACTTTCAGTGCTAGGAGCAGAAAATAATCCTGATAAATCTTCGACAAGAAAAAGTCAAGAACATATTCCTTGCGGAGTAGAATATAAAGTTGTCTGTGCAGCTAATAAACGTCTATCAAAATCAATAAAGATTTTTCGTGGAGCGGATCCTCCTCTCTGGCTTCTGAGAAAGGTTTTCAACTAAATTGATTTTATGCTGATGTTACTCGCTAGGACAAAAAATTTAAACCTCTAACAGTAAAACAAGGAGCCGATTTTAATGCAGCAGAAATATGTCATATTTATGAACGGGCAGTTATATCTGACCATGTAAAAGATCACTGTCATATTACTGGAAAGTATCGCGGTCCAGCACATGACAAGTGTAATTTGTTACGTGTCTAGGCTCGTACAAAAGTTAACAAGAAAGAAGTGAAGACAACAAGCATTGTAAAATTTAACAAATAATTTATTTCCCTAGAAAAAACAAGGTAAAATTGAGAAGAAAAAAAACTTACAGTTTACGAATCAAATCCAAATATTAATCCAAGAATTAAAAAATAGAAGTCCTATCAATAAAAAGTTCTAAATGAATCACAATTCGAATCCCGATGAAATTCCAAGATGGAAGTCGATGACGTATGCCGTAACCTTCAAGTGTTTTTGTGTCAACAGTTCCTTGTTGAATCACAGAAAATAATATTACAGTTTTTGAATTCTGAATAATTTCAATAAATGTCTTTGTCCAAGAACTCTGATGCGCACTAGTATTTTCTAGGGAAAGAATCAATAATTCCAAAAAATAAAAATTCAACTCAAACTGGTCACAACAAAACACCTTAAGGTGTCAAAGATTTATCCAACTGGCTAGTTCTTCAGTAAGTTAAGACGCAAAACAGATTCCCGTATGAGGGTTACGTGGTCACCTTCTAGAACATCGTAGAATATTTTTACATGCTAATTATCACGTACTCTAGGCATGGCCTTGATTCCACTGAATGAATTTTACTGTAAGAATGAATAAAAGGAAACATTAAAAAAGCTGTTTACTAGACCTCTAACTGATTTATAAATCAAGGTCAGAAACTAGATACAATGTTTCAACTACTGGTTGTTTATCAGGTCAAACAGAACTGAACTGAATTTCTAAAAAAAGAAATGTCAAATCCAGTAGATAAAGTTATCATTACAATAACATGTAATGGAATAAAATAAAATTTAAAAAATTTAAAACTAACAAACAAGCAATTAAATTGCATATACATAACAAATTTAATATATACCGCACCGGATTTTGTTCCTGATGTCTTTCACAATTTCAGAGTATATTATTCTCATATCATCGTTGAAGCGTTCGGTAATAAGATATAATAAACCGTCTAAAAAATAAATAACAATGATAAAATAAAGTGCATCCCAAATAACACTGAAAAGTACATGTCAGTGAAACTAGGCAAGATAAGTTTCATTGATAGTCTGCAGTTTATGGCAGCATCGCTGGACTAGCTAGTAAGAGGCTGAGATAACTTTATTAATCTGACTGAACATTTCGGTGAAACTGCTGCCAGTTTATTTGCACGAAAATGAATTTTTCCTTATGAGTATCTTGATGATTGGAGCAGATTTGATGAAACGTGTTTACTTGACTAAGAATGTTAGTGATGATGATTATGCTTATGCTAAATCTATATGGAACTCGTTTGGCTGTAAAAGCTTCGGTGATTATCATGACTCATATCTTATCACAGATGTACTGGAGCTTGCAGATATATATGAAACTTTCAGAGATGTCAGCGCTGATAACTACGAACTTTATAGAAAGTGGAATCCGAGGCGGAATAAGCGTCATAACAAATGAATATGCCAGGGCTAATATTAAATATCTACCCGATTATGATAAGACAGCACTATTAAGTTTTATAACCTATCTTGATAACAATAATCTTTATGACTACTGCATGTCCAAGTCTGCCATATGGTGGCTTCAGATGGATCAGTGGAAAACATTTTTGTTTTGTATCAAACTGATAAAATCGTAACAGCGGGATGTGAGAATCCTGATGTTGAAGCTGATTTTGACTATCCGGTTGAGCTGCACGATAAGCATAATGACTATCCATTTTGTCCAGAATCAATGCTGATCGACTAGAGTTTATTATCTGATGAACAGAGAAATTATTTACAAGGCAAATCTCTCTCAAACAATTCTGCTGTTTACAAACTTGTTCCTAATCTGCCCGACAAATGGAAATACATTTTACACTTTAAAAATCTTAAGGAAGCACTTGATCATGGTCTGATTTTAAAATTAGTTCATCGCGTGTAAAAATTCAATCATTCGAGATGGATGAAGGGTTATATTCACTCAAACACAGCCCGACGAGCAGCTGCAAAAACAGAATTCCAAAAAAAAAAAATTTTTCAAGCTTATGAACAACAGCGTCTTTGCAAGACTATGGAAAATATCAGAAAGCGAGTTAATACTGAGATCGTTAATAACGTGAAACGTCATAATAAACTTGTAGCATCTGATGAGTTTGTTTAGTATTTAATGAAAATCTAGTAGCCATTCAAATCTAGTAGCCATTCAAATCTAGTACCCATTCAACGAAGAAAGACAAACTTGAAGTTAAACAAGCCAGTTTATGTTGGTATGGCAGTACTTGAGATATGAAAGTGGTTAATGTACCACTTTCATTACGACTTTTTTAAGGTTAAGTGGCCTGATGCAGAGCCGTTATTTAAAGACGCTGACTCGCTAATGTACAAGATAGAATCTGATGATATTTACAAAGAATTTTATAATAACCGAGAGCTGTTTTATCTTTCAGATTATTCAAAAAAACAACTGATTTCACTGCGACAATAATAAAAAGTAATAGGAAAAGTTAAGGATGAGCCAAATTTTGTTCCTATCGTAGAGTTCATCGGATTGCGACAGTAAAATATACTCTCTCTCTCTCTCTCTCTCTCTCTCTCTCTCTCTCTCTCTCTCTCTCTC
>JAECUM010012247.1:0-19405 GCA_016617855.1 Megalonaias nervosa
CGTGTGATTTCGAAATCACACCTGGGCATTACAAAAGCGTAAACAAGTATAATTAGTAATGACGTAGTCACAGCCAATCATTTACACAGCTTTCCCTGACTGTTTACTTGCAACGACAAACTGTCATACAAAAAATCGTGTTTACATGGTCACATTTACGTTTTAAATAAATACGATGTTTCTAACAAACTATTAGACCAATGCAAACATAATCATCATCATAATAATAATTATAAATTATGATATAAAAATAAAATAAAAATGAAACAAAGAATTAGAAGAATTTAAATTTTAACACATATGTAATTTAACTACAGGGTCATAACAATATGCCCACCTCATGTTTAATAGTAGGCTTATGCAGGGTTTGATTAAATCACTTTTTAGAGATAAACGTCAGACATATCAAGCATGATACAGTGTATCGTCGTTATCAGCACCAGTGTAAACACAATGTTAAAGACTTTTTTGGAAGCCAATAACTACGAAAAGGAGAGACACTGTGTCCCATAGAACACTTTTTAATAATAATAATAAAAATAATAATAATAATAATAATAATAATAATAATAATAATAATAATAATAATAAAGACTTTATTTAGAGAAGGTAACTCAATTAGTTACAGAACTAATCTACCTTGAGGCCTTCTATCTGTTATGTACAATATATACAGTATATACAACATGATGTGAAGAATCTGGCTTGACACTAAATAATTAAGTGATTTTAAAAGTCAAAGTATCAAGCCTGGAATATATGCAAACGCATCTGTGAAAACATAAACATATATAAAACATAATATATCATCCTGCATTGAAAAATTCAACTGTGTAAATGATGCAAATTACAGAAAAGCAGGTGGTATTTATTTTACTAGAACAGTTCAATTTTCTAAAGATTTCATCCATTTGAGACATTGATTATGAAAAGAAGAAATGCTAAGAACCTGACTTATGTCACTGGGAATGTTGTTCCATATCAGTGGACCAGTATATTGAAAACTTTTTTTAAACAATTCCTTCTTTGGCCTTGGTATAATGTAATTTTTACTTCTTATAGACCTGAAATTTGGAGTACCATCAGCATCTCTTTGGTGAAAGATATTGCTTAGATAGACAGGAATGGCTTTTCTGTATACTTTATACATCAATTTGGCCTTTCTAAGAAATATTCTTTCATGTATTGTTAAAACCTTTATATTTTTCACTGCATCCTGAAAATTGTCTACCCATTGATCTAGAATTAAATGGCAAGCCCTCTTTTGGAGTCTTAAAAGTGTTGTTATGTTTGAATTAGAGGTATTGCCCCAAATTACATTACAATAGTCCAGATATGGCTGAATATAACTTTTATAAAAGATGACCCTATACTGAAGAGGAATGTATGTTCTGATTTTCCTCAGTAGCCAAAGATAAGAATTAACCTTTTTTGAAATGTGTTTAATGTGAATAGACCAAGTAAGATTGTTATCTATGAATACACCAAGAATTTTATCCTGAAAGACCATATTAAGGCTCACATTGTCAAATAGAACCTTGAGTTTGTCGCTATCTAGCCTTGCTCGTTTCTGTTGCACTGTAACTAGTAGGGCTTTCGTTTTTTTCTGTATTTATGATCATACTGTTTTCCTTGCACCATACTTGAAGTCTGTTGAGAGCATCTTGTAAGTTATTTTCAAGTACCGTTTTGGTTTTACCCATTTCAGACAGTGTAGTATCATCTGCATAGAGACCAGTGGAAGAAACTGAAGTTCCAATCTTAAGAGGTAAATTGTTGATAAATAGAATGAATAACAGAGATCCAAGGATAGAACCCTGTGGTACTCCACAATTAACATTTTTACCTTCAGAAAGTTGACCATTTAAAGATACTTTTTGCACTCTATCGGTTAAGAAAGAAGTAAACCAGTTTTGGAAGTTTTCACTGCATTGATAGATTTTTAGTTTTTCAAGCAAATTTCATGGTCTACAAAGATCAAAGCTTTACAAAAATCAACCATAATAGTGCCTACCATTTCTCCTTGATCTAATGCTTTCAGCCATTTATCAATCAAAGATACAAGTGCAGTTTCACTGGACTGATTCTGTCGAAAGCCAGACTGATTATCATGAATAAGATCATAAGTGTTCAAATAGTTGTTGTTGTTGTTGTTGTGGGGCTTAACGCCATTTTTCAGCACACGATAGGCTACACATGGCGGCCAGTATTAATGGTGGAGGAAGAAACCGGGAAATCCCCGGAAAGAATCACCGACCCACGAGAAGCTACTGGCAAGCTTTCTCACATATCCACATTCACCGAATCCTGGACTCGAACCCACGCAGACAGATGTTCAAATAGTTGAGAAAAGAATCAGGTACATGTTTTTCTAGTAATTTGGAGAGACAAGGAAGGACAGACATGGGTCTGTAGTTATTTACATCGTCTCTTGTTTCTGCTTTATGCAATGGTGTAACCTTGGCAGTTTTCCATGTTTGAGGATATTTATTAGACCTAATACTTTCACTGCAAATGTAAGCTATACTCTCTACCATTGCAGGTGCAGCTACCTTTAGTAGCTTTGGTTCAATCATATAAAGTCCTGTAGCTTTACAATCATCCATTTTTTAAATATATTTTCAACACAAATTCTGGACTCATTTTAGGAATTTCATATTGTTTCATAGTTTTTTTTGCACACAAATGTTTGAGTTCCAGATGATCAGATGAAGTTCTGGGTTCTTTAAGTTTTTCAGCAATTTGAATGAAAAAGTCGTTAAAAATATTTGAGATGACAGTTGGATTATCAGTAAATGTAGCTTCAATCACCTAGAAAAAAGTTAAACTGTATGGAAATTTCACTTATGTTAAATGATTAACATTTTGAAAGCAGTTTTTTACTATAGAAGCCTGTTGAGATTTTCAAGTGGAAACTTATACACATACAATTAAACACAATAATAATTTATTATTCAAAAATCTCATGGACAAATTCTTCATTACCTGGTGAGTGCAGTGGTAGCACACCCTCTTCACAGCTCTCCAACTGCAGGTTCTATTACATACATGGGCATGTAAATGGTCATCAGATTCCAGTTTCACTAAACTTTGCACATTTTTTCAACCTTATCTTACTTATAATGCATTTTGACAATATGTGTAATTCAGACTGAGGCAAAATTTGTAAAAAGATGAAAAATATTTTGTACAGCAAGAAACTTTTGGGGGGGTAGGGGTGGGAAAAACAAGTTGAAAAGGTCCTTAAGTGAGTAAATGTGCAAATTTTACTCAATGAGGAAACATTTATTAGGTGTTTATCAAGCCATGATTAATTTTGATTTACTGACACCTGCAGGATGTTCAACAACACATATCTTCTTGTCAAAAGAGGTGACAAGAAATATATTCAAAAATCTCAATTTTTGAAAGAAAATTTTAAATATTTATTGACTGACTGAAAAATTTGCAAATGTGTTTATTCAAATATTACTGAAAACAAAGGATGGTATGATCAAATTTGGGACAGCAGGGTGAAATACTTTATTCTATGGAACAAATATTTCAACAATTATTAATGACTGTAGATGCAAGACACTATCCCTGTTAATCCTGGACTCAAATCTACAATGAGAATAAAGTTCTGATTCCACTGTTTAGTTAATCAACAGACAAGTTCATTGTTTACATGTAAGATGAATGTGATCTATTGTTTGTTATTACAAATTTATCTTCTGCAAGATATAATGAAAATGGAGCTCTAACATAACTAGTTTACAACAAATTAATTCTCCAGTTTCCTCCTGTTACAAATTGCTGGCTAACTGGCATTCAATAAATTAAGCTTTTAAAAAAATTACCTGTTTGATGGCTGTTACTGCGACTACAAAAATTAGTGGAGTGATGCTAGTTGCAGGGCTAACTGGAGTGTCTATTGCAAGCTGAAAGAGAGATGTGATGAAAGTGAAAGAAACAGACAACAATATTATACATGGCATGCAATGCACATATTCACATTTTTTAGAAGGATCATGCACATCTACATTACTTTTTCTACCATCCCAATCAAACCTTAGGGTCAGAGGCTTGTCTTAAACAGTAAAGAGGGAGCTGGAAAAAACTATCCAGATAGTAACAGAAATGAAAATACTATCACCCCCAAGGAACATCATTATACAATTTCTATTTGGTTTATTTCTCATTACTTTGGAAAGAAATAAAAACTTGGATATATGCCAGTAAAATCAAAATTCATACTGTTATTATGGGTGTCAGTACTTCAAATTGATAATTACCCACTGCAAATCATAGAACATTAGTAAGTATAACATTTTAAAAAATTCCCAAGTGAACTAATTTATGCTAAAGTTTTTTTATTTACTTCAAAATTTAGTGCTCAAAAGGTCATTATGCATACAGTTATATTTACAAATGCCAATGACTAATGCAAGAGCAGTTTTGAAAAAACTATTTTATTTTATTTTTAATTAGTAGCATCTTATGTTAAACAGTGAATAAATGGATCAACATGTGTTTTTTATTTAAAAACAATATACAAAGATTAAAGTTTTATCAATAATTCTTTCTGAACTTTTATCACAGTTGAAAACAAGAGGATGTCATGCAGAAAGTCATCGAAAATCATTTTTTTTTACACCTTATATATTTCAAGATCTAAAGTAGAAATCCCACATTCAGAATGTCACAAAATGTCAAAAAAAGGTAAACTCAGTAGTGGCATTCCTGCACAGGAAACACCACCACTGTCCTGATCAATACAGGCATTCAGCATCTATATCCCTTGTGCATTCCATACTGGAATATAGTGCAACTATAAGGACTTCCAAGTAAATCTTTTTGCAAGTAGATATGTTGTTCCTGGGATTTTATCTTTCTGTAATGAAGGCAATCATCTGCAGAGAGACAGACCTTGGAGCCAGCTGTTAGATGTAACTCATTTACATGGCATAAAAAACAAGGGTCTAAATACAGTGCTTTGAGGTACTCCAGACTACATTTACACTGAGAAAATTCTCCATTACTTACAACCTGCTTGTGGTGCTTGGTCATAATTGAAGACAGCCATTTATTAATTGGACCCTGAATGCAATATTTTTCAAGCTGTTGTTGTTTTGGGTTTAATGTCATTGTTCAGCATGAGATAGGCTATACATGGTGGCCAGTATAATTTTTTAAAGTTAGCATAGGACCTTCTAATGAAGAGCTGTACCAAATGCCCTTGAGACAGCTAAGAATAAGATGTCAATTTGTAATCTGGATTCATTGTATGTGCAATGAAGATCATTTATAACAGTGAGTACTGCAGTTGTGCTCTGCATGTATATCCAGACCTATATCTCTTTCAGCTTGGTAAGTACACTGGAGATGGAGGGGGATGAAGTGACTGAGCAAGTGTTTAAAAACAAGATTTGACAGAAAACAGATGTAAGAGATACAGACCTACCTATAGTTTTCAGCCAGACGAACATCATAATTTTAAAAAGTGGAGAAACATTTGCAGCCTTTGAGAAGTTCTCCAGAATCCAGACAATTTTAGTAGGTATAACACCAAGGGCAGCTGTTTAATTTTTTTTTTGAGTGGAAAAGTAGTTTTTCAACTCCATACTACTGTGTGATAGTGAGAGCAGAAAGTGGTTTCCTGAAAATTATCCACTGGAGACATGGAGACGGTTTTGTCTGAAGTAAAAACGGATTATATTTCAATTAAAATTTTAGCTATGTGCTTGCTTTCATTAACCACAAGTCATGCTGTCAGAAGAAGTCCTGTAGTGCTTGTCACAGCAATTGCCATGTTTCAAGTAAGCAACTATTTAGACATCTGATGACTTCAGCTGGACATGAACAGTAGAGAAACCAAAATTTGACTTGTACAATGGGGACTGGAACTAACATTCTGGCATAGTTTTACCATGCATTTAGCAAAGAAATTTTACAAAAAAAATTTTAAACACATGCTACATGTACCTGGAAAACTAAAAATGGCTGACTCCTGACACAATTCATGTTTCAAAGATCATTTAATTTGGCAAATACATGTACTGGTTGAAGATAGCAATGATGACAATGATTTTAAAAGTTTTGAAGTCGATACGAGATTACTGGACCTGGAGAAGTGTAACTGAACATACCAATTAGTAATTTTGAGCCTGAAAAACACAAGTCCAATGTACATGCTGGCTCGGGACAAAAACAGATGGCATGCTGGTTATACCTTATTCAGCATAATTTCTAAATGAAATGTAGACATGGAGAATACCAAGCAAATAGACTATTCAAAACTAATATTCTTATGAGAATTTTTTTTGTATTTAATCATAGACCAAAAGAATCTTCTAGCAAATCAGACAGTAAATGGGATGGACTTGATTAACAACTGCCACATGAGAAAATGGATGGCATTACACACCTGACTAACTGAAACATGCATTGGTTATGGCCAAAGATTTCATGTATAAATGTGATATAGATTTTTACTGTGCAGCTGATTATGTGATACAAAGCCCATACTTCATCCCCCTTCCAAAAGTAGTGATATATTTTCTGATATTCTAAGCAAGTAACACCTGAACAGGTAATGAACCTGACAGATAACTATGTATGATAGTAAGCGGACATGAGAAGACAGGTCTTTGACCAGTAGAGCTACTAAAAACTGCACAGTTTTTTTTTTTAACATTTCTACATATTTTATGGTGGTGTTTATGGACTAAATGGTTTTTTTTTAAAACTGTTACCCAATTTTCACACGTGATTTTCACAACTTGCATATAAAGTCATAAAAGACACAAGTGTAAATGGTTAGGCCACTATAAAATACCATTGAAATACAAAGGTATTTTGCAATTTTACCTCTACTTGCATGAGAAAGTGCAAATGTGATGAAGTTATGTATGAGACTTCATGCCTATAACAGAGTTCACAATCATTTTTCATGTAAGTTTTATATATCTATTACGTACAGTAATTCAAATACTGGCAATTACAAGCACTTTAAAAGTAAAGTCAAAGTTTTTTTCTCAAACAATTCAGCACTGGGAAGATCTTGTACTAGAGCACATTAAAGATTAACCAAAGCTCCATTTACATCTATGGTGGAATGCCAGTGGGGGGGGGGGGGGATTTCTCTTATCTCCAAAGAGGCATAGTGCTTTTTGGATCTAGTCCATTCTACACAATTTTGTTGATGTAATCTATCTCTGCTTTCTTAAATTCAAACTTTTCTTGGTGGAGTCTATCAGATTTCATTACTCAATTAAATAACTGAACAATTGCTCAGAGTTCAAGTTCTAAGTTTTACAAACTTTAAAGGGTGAGTAATTATCTTTGATTTTTATGGTTCATGTTCTAAATATGTTCTAAAGAGAAAACACTGATTCATGCTGGGCATACAACTCTAAAATATTTCTGGATAAGTTATGTTTCTGCATTGATCTGGTCCCCATTTGATTTCAAATAAATGCAGCATTTTGTAAATTTGTTTTTTTCAATATAAGAAGGTCTGAATCTGTTACAACCATTGCATGGCCACTGAAACCAAGAATGCTGACTGAAGGATTCTTAGTGAAAAATTGGTTAAGGATGTTACTGTATCTCCCTGGTTCACTCTGCAATATACCACAGCTCATGAACAGCTGTGAGGTTCAATTAGTGCTTGAGTAAAGTGAGATCACCTGTTCCATCTACCAGTTTATCTTACAGGGTTTCCCAGTAAATGTCTGAATAATTGCAATCCCCAAGAATATGTTTGCTTCAGTGACATTTTTAATGACTCATCAAGTTTATTCATGTCATCTATATTTCTGTGAGGTCTGGATCAACAAAGAGCAGAAATACTTACTAAAGTCACCAACCTATGAAAAAAGTAATTTCTCACAACAGGTGGTCTCTATCTGGAGGCCATAAAACTGTACAATACTGTTGATTCCTGCACCAAAAATCTAATCCTTCAGGACAGGTGGTCCTCCAAAACTGGTCTTTCAAGATTTGCTTTAGTGAATAGCAAATTCCCATTTCAAATTGGGTCCAACAATCTCTCACTCCAACTCAATTATGAGAAATCTTCTAAAATGACAAACAAATTGTCATTTGTAGCAGTTATTTTGGAAACATAAAACAGTATGTAAATATGTAACAACTACTTCTAATTATTCCTATTTCTTTTCCCTGAAACACAGCTGAACTGTTAAGCAGTCATTTTTTAAATTCACTTTTGTTCCCAAGAACAGGACCTTTTTGTATATTTTACCATCTAAGATATGTATCTAAACCTCCAAGCTTCAATTTGATATTTTCTTATAACAAAATCTGTGCTTAGATATGTCTGACAGGAACTAAATGATTTCCAGCAAACACAAATGAACTGCAGTGCATTACAAGAACCAATTTTAATGGAGACTGCTTGTAGGTAGATACAGTGATTAGTAGGAAATACTGACCTGCACTATTCCCACACACAGGAAATAGAAATTGGCGATTCTGCGAAATTGTTCAAATAGGTTCTTTGGCAAGAAGTTCCACAATGTGTACTGAAAGGAGAGTACCAAATAAGCATTAGATATTATGGAATATCAGGCAAACTTGCTTTCCTCTGACCTCCTTTGTTATTAAGATATACAGTACATGAAAAGACTCATTTCTTTTCCCTATGTACTGTATATACAAGCCAAGTCTAACTGCAAATGGCAGAGACCCAGATTTGCAGTCTCATGATGCGATGATAGATCAATGTCTATGCAGTTTGTTAAGAGTCTTCAGTAGATCAAGCAAGAAAGATCCAGATCTGCTGACATATTAAGAGATGTCAGATCAGCGTTTATCTTGTTTGCAACTGAACTCAACTTATAAGCATGTATAGATGTTATACATATGTGATACAGCAAACCAATGTGAGAAAACTCTGTGTCACATGAGTGATATCTCCTGTTCCAAATAAAGGAGTCAATAGAATTATTATTCTGACTGCATTTTAATAAAACAAAGTGCATTAAAAAAACCAAAGGAAATTCAAAATTGTGTGGATACATTCAAGTAATAAAATTATGAAACCAAGTAAATATGAAAAGCTTATACATTTTGAAAAATATAAATGGTTATTGTTACACTATGTTGTTGATGATGTATTATCTGTGAAAAGTGGGGGAATCTCAGACAGGTGGCTGTGAGTGATGGTAGTTCATTGCAGATTATTGCCAAGGGCATGCAATGATGGCTTCTCCCTTAGGTTCTAAATATAATTTTATTTTTCTTTTCTCAGGCAGTACAATGACCAAATAATAGCTGATGTTGGTGCATTACAAATTAAATTATATTCATTCCAAACTTTGGTAACACTACTGTTTATTTGCCTTGGATATCTTTTTTTTCTTTTCTAACTGGTATCTTCTGATATTACAGCATCCCTTATTTGTCACTGGTTTTTACTGCTTTTTGTAACACTATATATTTATGGGGAAGGGCTTTGCTAATGTTGTGAGAACTTGTACCCTGTCCTTTTGCACATTTTAGTAAATACGATTGAACTAAAAAAACAAAATAAATAAATGGAACAAAATTTCTCCATCAATGAAAAAAATCTCATGAGAAGGTTAAATGAAGCAAATATAAAACCAAATTTTTGATCTCATACTTTTCACTATAAACTGTAAAAAAGACATGATTCTGGAGCGATGATGAACTTGTGCACCTTCATAAACAGCTATGTCTCTTACTTTCAGATTCAATGTAGTATATCCAAGATACATCACATGTAATGATCTTATTTAAGAAATTATAGCCTTCTACTTGTTACCTGTATAATAAATCCAAGCAGATCTTTACCCCTAAACATGTTTGTTCTTTATCATGCAATCTGGGCACACAAATGACACAAACCCTATGCATAGCCAATTTGTTGGCCAAAATTTCCTCTACACCTTCATAAAAAGTATCAAAACTGTTTGCTACCTCTCAAAAAATAGCATGACTGTCTTCCTTCACATACTGTATGTACTCACTTATGAGTTCAACTGCAAGCTGCACAAACCCAGATCTGCCGGTGCATTATGTGATGGCAGAACTGGGTCTCAGTCTGTGCAGTTTGTTGGGACTTATCAGTAGAAGAAACACCACAGACACTGATGTGTAGACGCATTATATTAAGGCAGATAAGGATCTATGTTGTTTGCAGTTGAACTTGACTTATAAGCAAGTACATATGGTATACTTCAACAAAATAAACCATTTCTTTTGAAAGCGAAAATTCTGGCCTACCATTTGTTACATCATCTTTAACCAACTACCTGCTAACGCTAAACCTGTAACCGTTGTCAACCAAATTTTACTCTTACAATTTTTAAGATCAGACGGTACAATAATCAAACTGCAGTGAAATTTAATTGCACCGTTCTTTCGTATGAGCTTTAATCAAAACCATAAACAAAAATTTTAACCTTCTGTCAAAATCCACCAATGCCAACAATGATTGGGTTGTAGAACAAGTGCTTCTGTTCTTTGTACATGTATTCAAGCTAAACACAAAAAAATACTGGGTAACTACATTCATATACATTATTTTTAGAAAATGACTGCTTAAAGCAGGGGTGTTCCAACCTTTTATGGCAGGTGCCAAACATATAAAATGCTTAAGGTTGCGGGCTGCATGAGCAAGAACAGTCCCTTATCACTAATTATGCATATTTATAAAATGACTGCCAAAATGGTCATGGGTTGCACAACGGGAAGGACTAGTCTGCGTGCAGCTCATGGGTTGGACATGCCTGGCTTGAAACAATGGCTGATCAATACAGACTTTCCACCATTCACTAAGAATTGGGGTCCTATTCATCAAAACAAATTTATTTATAAATTATGTAACAATATCTTTCCCCCACAAAATGTTTTACAATTATTTCATTTTTGTTGGCATCAATTTTCATTGATTGATAAAAATATCATTTTCATCAGTACGGAATGATCTTGACTCATTGGGTCTTTAAATTCATGATGATTTGTAGTAACAACAAAAACCACATGAAAGGAGCTGATTCACAGTAACATATTTTTCTTCAAACTGAGGTTTTGCAAAATGTCAAATTTATGTACTAGAACTTGAACAATTGAGTTATCAATCACCCCATGTATTAGTTGATATAATATCACACAAGCTTTAACAAGTGCATAACCATCTCTTGATTAAAACAAAAAAAAAATAATACATATATCTAAGCACAAGCATCTGCTCCTAAAATCCGCCTAAAATACCACATGACTTTCTTGGATGGTTCCTGCACACAGTAACACACCTTTCTCATTCCCACTTGACTTTGATGGCGAAGGTGTCTCATTCACAGATCCTACAAGCCTTTAATCAGACTAGATAATACATGAACCACCAACTGGAGAGCTCTCAACTTGTGATAAGTGTTATGTCATGAGTGTAATGTTTTGCTGAATAACACAACACAATGGTTTGGTCTAACTGCTTTAATGGCTAGAGTACAACTGAGTGTGAGCCTGGAGCTGACCTTAGGTGACCTGTAACTGTCACACCATTTGTAGCAACAGAATGTTAATACCATATATTACCACAACTCCCTCTAAATATGAGCTTTTGCTTTTCTTTTAAATTCACATATTCATTTCTCCTTTTCTTTTTAATAAATTTGTAAACATATTACTTGAGAAAGTTCTATTTTGCACATTAATATATATATTTCAAATAGTTTCTGGTGAGTTGTAAAAGTTCTACTAATTGTAGTTAAAATTAAGTTCTAGCCTTATGACATTCACAATCATTCTTATACTCATGAAAATAAGTGCATGGTGATATATTGGCAAAGCCACTAAAACCTACAGTCCTAATATTGTTTCTTCAATCCAGTTGTTATCACTGCATATAAACTGATGTGATATAACAGATGTATTATTATGCCCTTAACCACTTTCCAGTTTCTAATATTCACAAGACACAATATAATTCAGAAAAAATTATCTAGTTCACATAACAACATCTCTGTATCTTGCAGGCTTTTTTTTTTATTAGACATCCACTCCTTGTTCGAATCTCTCCTGTCTGGTCTGGCTCATTGATGACTAATGGCATCTTGTCATTCAGTTCAGTGACCTCCTTGTTAGTATCTTCCTATGTATCATATATCTGGTAATGTCTCTTTTCTTTTTAACAGTTTTCTTTTGAGAACTGTGATCCACTATCACTCCTTACTTCTCGTGGTATTCCATGTCTTGCAAAAACTGACTTTGTATGTGTGATTACTGTGCTTGCTTGTGTATTTTCTAACTGGCAACTTCAAAATATCTGGACCAATAGTCTACTATCAAGACAGTTGTAATTATTCCACATAAATAAATCTGTTCCAACCATTTCTCATGGTGCAGTAGGTTGTGTAGACAAAAATGGTTCTTTTTGATTTGACTTCCGTATTCCTGGCAAGTAGAACAATTCGATACTGTGTCTGCAATCTGTGCATTCATGCCAGGCCAATGCATAATGGCTCTTGCTTTTTGCTTTGTCTTCTCTATGCCCATATGGCTTTTGTGCAACTCCTTTAGCATTTCTTTCTGAAGATCATCTGGTATTACAATCTTCTCTCCTTTTAGAACTAATGTGTCCATTTCTGAAAGTTCATCTCTGCAGTTCCAGAAACTTCTGATTTCAAAAGTTACGAGATGTTTATCATTTGGCCATCCCTTTTGAATCATTTCTCGTAATTTGGTCATTTTATTATCACATTTAGTTCCATTCTTTATTGCTTCTAACTGTGTATCTGCAATCTGTATATTTGACATACTCATGTGCACACAGCACTCAATTTCACTATCCATATTCAACTCATGTGTTCGTCAGTCTGTATGCTCTTGACCATGTATCTGCTTCAATTAACTCTTTTCTTGGACAATACGTTAAGTCAAAACTGTATTTCTGCAGTCTTAAAAGCATTTTCTGAAGTCTAGGTGGTGCAGCAGAGAGAAGTTTCTTGAGGACTGATTCCAGAGGTTTATGATCCGATTCAACTTGTACTTGACGACCATGAGTATATTGATTAAATCTTTCAAGACCAAATAACACAGCAAGCAGTTCTTTTTCGATCTGTGCAAACCTTGTTTCTGCATCTGTCAAAGAACTTGATGCAAATGCTATGGGTTTGCCTGACTGCATTAACACTGCTCTAAGTCCTGATTTTGATGCATCACAACTAACAACGACAGGCTTCTTAACATCAAAGTATTTCAACACTGGTTCTTTGCTTAGAATCTGTTTGATCTCTTCAAATGCAGGTTTCTATGCAGTTTCCCAAACAAATTCAGTGTCACTTTTAAAAGTGCTCTGATTGGCTCTGTCACTGTAGACATATTTGGGATAAATTCTGTTAGGTAGTAGACTGCATCCAGTAATCTTTCAATTCCTTTCTTGTCTGTCGGAGTGGACATTTTTGTGATTGCTATTACTTTTCTGGGTCAGGTTTAATACCTGACGATGTCAACATTTGTCCCATGTAGCACACTTTTGTTAGTCCAAATTGACATTTTTCCAAATTAAGCATTAGATTTATTTCCTGACATCTCATTAAAACATTTTTCAGTTTTCCAAATGATCTCCCTCTGAAGTTCCCCATACAATTATGTCATCAATATCAGTCTCCACCCCAGGCAGGTCCTTAAAACACTGTGCCAAGCGTTTCTGGAACACTTCTTGAGCAGATTTAATGCCAAAAGGCATTCTCAGGTAGCAATATCTACCAAACGGGGTGTTATATGTTGTCATTAACTGGCCACCTCATCCAGGGGTATTTGCCAGTAACCATGATTGGCATCTAGTTTGGAGAAAACCTTAGTTCCAGCCATCCTTGTGGTTATATCTTGACCTGTATGCAGCTGATAATGTTCTCATTTGATAGCTTGATTCAAATTTCTTGGATCTAGACAAATTCATAGTTTTCTCGATTTGGGTTTTTCAACAATTACTAATGAATTGACCCATTCTGTTGGTTCATCTACTTTCTGGATAACATTTTTCTGTTCCATCTCTTCCAAAGTTGATTTAAGTGGTTCTCGTAAAGCTGTAGGAACCATCCTTGGTGGATTAATGACAGGTTTCACATTTTTGTCAACTGCAATATGATATTTTTGTTTCAGGCATCCTAGTCCTTTGAACACACTGGGAAATTCTTTCATGATATGATTGTCCTTATTCCTGTGAACATTGCGAACTACTTGTATTAAAAGCAAATCTTGAGACGCTTTGACCACAAGAATAGGCAGTTGGTTTGTTTTTGTGACATAAAAATCAAGTTCTTGATTCATGCAGTTTAATCTGCATTTGCCTATGACAATTAGTTTGTCACCAGAGTAGCTTGTGAGACAGGTCTTGGTTGGTTTTACTTTGACGTTGTCAATGTTCATTGTTTCAAAAATGTTATTTGGAATGATGTTTACTTGCAAGCCAGTATCAATTTTAAATTTGACTTCAGTACCATGAAGAGTCAGAGTGACATAGCATTCTTTGTCCGTGATTTCAGTGTTTGCCTTTGTCACTCTTCCTACAAAAGATGTTTCTTCCTCTTCACTTGAGTATTGTTGTATACCATGCACCCATTTTGTCTTGCAGCATTTCAAAAAATGATGTTGTTTTCTACACCTGTAGCAAGTTTTTCCATAAGCTGGACACCTACCTTTTGCATGTAATTTGCCACATTTACCACAGTTGAATAATCTGGAGTCTGATTTCATATATAACATTTCTGCTTTCTTTGGTTGTGCCATTTTCTTTTCTTTTATCTTTATTTTCACACCATGAACTTCTGATGCAGCTGTTTCATTTTGCATACTTTCAATCTGCTTTTTGGATTCTTCGTCTGCTCTGCAGATAGCCAGTGCTTTCTGTAATGTCAGTTGATCTTTTCGAAAAGTCTTTCTTTTACTTTTTCAGAATTAGTTCCACAGACAATTCTATCTCTAATCATTTCATCCTGTAGATTTTCAAATTTGCAGTTCTTTGCAATCAATTTAAGTTCAGTTACATAATGGTCAATGGTTTCATTCTTTTGTTGGATTCTTGTATTGAATCTGTGCCTCTCTATTGTAATGTTCTGCTTCAAACTGCAATAGTCCTCAAACTTCTTGATAAGTGGAGCAATTTTTTCAGCTTCATTGGCCTCAAATGTAAATGTGTTGTAAATGTCTCTACCATCCTGACCAATAATATATAGTGTTACATGTATGTAATTAAATTGCTTGTGTGTTAGTTTTAAAATTCTTTTTTATTTTAATTTTGTTTCATTACATTTTATTGTAATGATTATTTTCACGGGATTCGATATTTTTAAATAGTAAATTCAGTTTGTTCAGAACGTAAAAGCTATTACATTAGCACTATTTTTAACTCACTTTTGTTCATAGATTTTGTAACATCGAGTGATAACGATTGGCTATTTCCAAGGTCATTTTGGCCCGCATGTTAGCTGAACTGTAAACAGTCTTTCTTTTTTTATATATTTTCAGTGTGAGAATTTGGTTCTTTGATAGGGCTATTCTAGCTACATGACAATTGTCATTTTTTTATTGCGCTGTTCGATGTTAAGAGACCACGTGACCCATCACGCAAGACTGAAATGATGTTTCAGTTGGGTTTAATATTCATTCTTAGTGAAATTTTTTCAGTCGTATTCTTGACACCTTGAGGGTACAAGGTGTTTTATATTGTTGATGCCGTCTTGTTCTGAAGTTTTTTCTATTTTTTGGAATTTAATAACTTATTCTCTACAAAACTAAACAAGTGTACTTTTTTATAAAATGTTCTGGTACAAAGAAATTCAGTGGAAATTCATTCTGGAATTCTATACAGAAACATTGACTGTGATTCATTCGAGGATCTGTTATCATCAGTACAGACATCTTCTGACGTCATCACCTCCATATTGGAATTTCATCGAGATTCGAACCCGGATTCTATTAGAACTGTTTAGCGACAGGACTTGTATTTTTCAATCTTAGGATTAAATTTTGGATTATATTCACAAACCACAAGTCCTATTTCCAATTTTTACATTGTTTTCTAGGAAAATAAATTACTTTGTTAAAATTTACAAAGCTTGTTGGCTTCACTCTTTTCTCTTGTTACTTTTGTACGAGCCTACACATAAGAATAGGAAAGCACTGAATTTTTCTTTGTCTTCTTTATCTGCAAGCGCAACATCTAAGTAAAACTGCATAGTCTACTTCCACCTCTTCCAAGTTTCTGCTAGATGGAGGGAATTAAAGTCCATTTCAGGTGGCTGATTGAGTTTTTCCATGATGTCACAATTAACACATAAACTTGTGTATCCAAATTAAAGTATTTGCATGGAGATATACTTCTTAATGGTATAAATCCAACTTATTCCAAACTTTTCACTTCTGACACCATATTATGTTTTCTGTATAACACAAAACAATAGTCTGGTCTAACTACTTTAATGACTAGATTACAACTGAGTGAGAGCCTGGAGCTGACCTGTAACTGTCAGACCATTTGTAGCAACAGAATGTTAATACTGTATATTACCACAATGAGGACATTGTTTAAGATCTTTATCAAATCAAATTAATCAAAATGATAATTACTGAAAGGAACAGAGTGGATATTTTGATGAATGCATTACTTAAAATACACCCTTTGCTATCAGTCTGATGAGGGTTGAAATTTAAATTGTTTTACTATGTGCACAAACATGTTTGATTTCAATTATTTACATGTGCAGTTGAAACTGAATACCGTCCTTTGTAATGTTATGATTGTAAGTATGCACCCCTTTACATATTTATTCATATGAACTTAGCCATAACAGAAGTGTGAGGCATGTCTGTACCAAGGTAAGCCTAACCTGTCTCCAACATAGTTTTGAAGGCATGGTCAAACAAAACTTGTTTCTAAAACCCAGGGACTGCCAGAATTATGGATCTATGCAACCACATCATATGAAATCTTCTATAATTTTCATTTAACAAGTAATAATAAAAGTATTTTTCATAGAAGTATAATTACCATATATACGTATCAGTTTAATCCAACTGCAAACAACACAATCCCTAATTTGCCATCATGAAATACACCAGCAGATAAGGGACAATATTGCTTGGTCTTCGGATTAGGCCTAAAAATTTACATAGACCCAGTCCTGCTGGCATATCATGAGTCAACAGATCAGGGTCTATGCAATTTTCAGTTGGATCTTACTTGTACATGTGTATACATGAATGAAAAGTAATAAACTATCAATTTAATATTCATGTGCCTTCTCTGGACTACCAGTTTCTTTTCATGGAAGCTTGCCAAGCCACCATCAAATTTTAAAATTTGTCTGACCCTGCTGCCATTAATCAATGGATAGTCAGCTCAAGACCTGTTATTTACCCTACAGTGTATCTATATTAATGAGTAAACATTGAGAAGTCATGTATGTACATCTCACTGACCATTATCTGCATACATGTACCTGCAAACATTCCAATTTTAACCTAGCACCTGATTTTAGATTGCTGCCATCGTGAATCTCTGGACAAACATAGCAAACAGTTTTTGTCAAGCCAACTTGGGTAGAAGCTTGATACAGCATAAGTGGTGTAACATCAAGTTTTTCCCCTACCCCTCTGCATTGCACAGGACAAGGGGACAGTAGTTGCACACCTGCATGGCATCCATGTGTCCATCTGTATGTCCCACCATGCCCTATATTTGACTCAGTGGTTAATTTGTTTATCCTTGAAGCAAAGATAAAAAAAAAAGAAAGGTGAGCTTGTTCTCAATTGCACTACACAGGCTCTTTTGCTGGTTTCCATCTCTTTGAGTATGTGTGTGTGTAAGTTTTAAAAGTAATACAGGCAAACCTTTCTACAGCAGCCACCCATGGGAAAAGGTAAAAGTGGCCTTTGTAGAAAAGTGACCTCTGAAAGCAGGTACAGAACTCAAACTTGGTTCAAGACAACTTTATGTACCAGTACTTTGAACTTAATAGTATTGTCATTATTATTATTTCATGTGTATTATTATTAGCTGCAAGAGTATGCCACCAAGATACATCTATTTTATTTAGCTACTGTATTTAGCAACAATCAAGAAAACTACAATTGTGTAATGCACTTATTTATCTCTTTCTCACTATTTTTATCCCAAAACTGAGTACATGCACTCATTTATTTATCTCGCACAAAATCTTTCATCTCATTATCAGTAGAAATGGCTGCTAAATTAAATTACTAATTGCCAGCTTACCTGTAATTGTGAAACACATGACTGACTTTTTGTTAGGCATGAAAACAAGGTGTTCACACTTTAAACAAGTGATGGATTAAGTGGTTCCTCAAACTCATCAAGTTCTTGGAGTATTTTTGGGTGTACTCAATAAGGACCACAGCCTACATTATGGGATTAAGGCAAATAGCATATTTTGAGTGTGTGTTGTGTGTGTGTTTTGGATTTTTTATGTTGCTTTAACAATTTTGCAGTCATATTGCTATGATGTCTGCAGTGCGACAGTTTATGGTGATGTCTAGAACTGGGGCATCATGCTGCAGACATGAAGCATCATGTCCCACCCAGTCACATTATCCTGACACCAGGCTGAACAGTCTTAATACTAACCTCTTATTGCTGGGTGCCAAGTGAGGCAGCTACAAGTACAATTTTTATAAAAAACAACAAAAAACATGTTACTATTGGCACTATACTGGTCAGTTTTAGTATTTTTGGAAATATCCATGGTGTGTTTAACTGTCTAATGATTTCATTTTCTCTGCATCTGTTTCTGCTAATTCACTAGCAGTCTAAAAAGAAAAATACCCAAAAATCATTTTATTGACTGCTGATATACAAATACTTCCAAAATGGTTTTGAATCTTAAGTTAGGTAACTAATCATTTTGTAAACACAGCTGTTATGTGAACTTTTCACTACTTAAATTTCTGCTCTTAACTATTTCCATTTTGTTCTTATTTTTTTAATCTAAGAAGAGATATCATGAGCATGTATGTGTTTCTAACAGATAATGGAATTTAGTATTTAATACTAAAATATCTTAAAATAAACAGTAATTATTGCTATCTTCATATAATGTGCATTGTTATACTCTCCTTAAGAGGGCCTCAAGGGAGAAAAGTCCTTGACTAATGAGTCACCCTCTATAAATAAAGCATTATTATTATTATTATTATTATTATTATTATTATTATTATTATTATTATTATTAATCTTTCACTGCCATCACAATGACTTTAATTTCTGTTCCCTTTACAAACTAATACTAATTCTGTTTTGTAATCCCAGGCAATAAAACAACTGATTCATTAAAATCTTAAGGAATATTTTGATCAAACGGTAGGAGTTAGAAAATATTTTATAATCTTCCTTTTTCATATCCCCCATTTTCAAAACTAC
>JAECUM010012249.1:0-40825 GCA_016617855.1 Megalonaias nervosa
TTTCGTAGGTGAATATAAATTTACCTGATTCTGTGAGGAATATGATTGCTACAATGAGCATTTCTGAACATACTGTTTTCCACAAGTGAGCTAATAATCCCACTCACATACTATGAACTTAATTTTGGCAACAAGAATTTTGAGATAAAGGCATTGAATATGTCTGATATTAAAATTGCAAACCTGGACAAAGAAAGCTCTTTCTCTGCAGTTTGTCTCCAGGACATTCAAATGGACCACGAACGCTCCTTGGCCACTGCTTGACGCTAGAACTTCAGATGTTCATATTTGATATGTGACCTGCGAATCCTTTCTTATCGTTTGTGACAAATAAATTGTTTTCATTATTTGTGTCTGTCATTATGCTCATTGCATTTATAGTTATTGTATCATTATTCCTACCTTATAATATCCCGTCAGGAGATATTTTCTCATGTTTGCTACTAAAGCTAAAACGATGGAAATAAAAATTCATATTCAAGATCATAAAATTTAAATTTTTCTGAGCTTGATTGCATTCAACAATTACATCCATGAATACAAGTTTTCAACATTCTTTTAACAAATTATGTATCACTGATACACGTTAAAATTAAAGTTGTGAACTAAAGACTGGATGTGCTGTCAACATTTTTTTTAGTCAAAATAACACTGATGGAGTCATAGATCGGTGACGGAGATTTTAGGAGAGATTAAGGAAGTTGGATATTTCTATTCTTCTTCTTCAGATATAGTTTTTCAGTTATATATGTCGATTATTAAGCTTACTATTTTTTAACATAATTCCCCGCTACTCTCCATTCGGAATTCGTAACGTTAATTATGTGTTCAATTCTTAGAGATTCCGTTTATTTCTTAACTGACGTTGATCTCATCATTCGGCAGATGAAAAACGAAACAAATTCACCCACTACATGCCTCTCCAGAGATGATCCCACGAAAGTTGTGGTTTTCTTTTTAGTAATTCAGTGCATTGTTGAATACTCTTTAATGAACACTGCTTAAGTATTGACATTCTAGCAATTTGAATACATTGTGATATCTTCGACGCATACACAGAGATACGAAATGCGCGAGGCTACGGTATATAAAATGATAATGTCGTCTCTGTATTGCAAAGTGGAGCGACCAAATCACTTTTAAAGCTCAGTATTTGGGTACTTTCTCAAACAAGGGATAACTACAGCTATCAATATTTTGGAGTCCGACTGTTTACATTATATTGCCATTTCGTTCAAAAGACGTTTATACAAATTTTTGTATACTGTGTTGAATTTACGTACGACTGTACAGTATGCAAACTGTTATATTTTAATAACTTCATTCTTCCATCAGGTCATTTGATGATAAACAATCTTGTATGGCCTAACAATTTTATTAGCATATGCGCTTGTAGATTTCACATTGAATTAAGAGAAGAAATCCACTGACACCAATCTGAAATGACTCGAGTCTTCTGTTGGAGCAACTCCCGAAAATCTGTATCATGGTGTAATATGGCCTTACGACTTGCAATTCTTATGTCATTCCTCACTTCATTCGAAATGTATGTATCAATTTTCAAGTGTTTGAAAATTAGATAACCAAGATAATGATCATGTGGTATACATGGTGTCTAACATTTCCTTTGCAGTAGCATATATAATTGCTTTTGTTTTCACCAGCAACGTTCAATTATGAAATGTCCATCGAATGTTACTTTCGCATATCCAGTATTAATGATTTTGTCGAAAATTATTAGTATAACGAATTTTGAAAGATTTTTCTACGACTATATTTCCAGAACAAAAGAGTCAATACGAACTTCGTTTTGCAGGTAAGTTATTTAAACAAATATCTGAATGCACACACAGTCTGCTGTAAACATCCATTTTGAGGAAAAATTTAACATCTTGCATCTTGAGCTGATTAATATGAATTAATTTCTTCTACATTGCCTCTCTCGTTGCTATCAGCTTGTTTCGTTTCAGGACAGGAGAGATTTCAACATATGTAACCCTTAAGATTTGTTAGACCGTATGTGTATGCTTTGACAACTTTCTAATATCCAGATTCCACGCTCTGGTCACATCCAATTTGATTTTGCAGATTTCAGAATTGAACAAAGACATGTTATGGTAATTTTCCCTATATTACATTAATTACACACAATACCTGAAATTGATGTTAAATATTTGAAGATACCTTTGTTCTAAGTGATTTATATGCAATATTGTCAACTTTTGCTCAGCTGTTAAACTTAGATACCCTGTATAGATATCGTGCCTGTATTGTCTATTATAATGACGTACAATATATACATTTGACTATATATATGGCAATCCAGTTGACAAATGTCCTGCTTTTTTATTGCGAATAAGATATGCCTGTTGATCACAATGCAATTTTCATCCTTCTCTGTACAGTCTTGTTAGTGGCAGAAGTAACATTAATCATAAAACTGTAACATCGATGCGGTAGTGTTTACAAACTTGGAAACTATCTTAATTTGGTTTAAACTCATTTTGTTCTGAGTTCACACTTTTACGCACATAAATAGGTCTAATACCAATAAGATTTATTAAAAAATTATTTTCAGCAGTTTGATTAACCGGATGAGCCAAAGTGTCAATACAATACATATTGCCAGCATTATATGTATCTATCTATCTATCCATATATATATATATATATATATATATATATATATATATATATATATATATATATATATATATATATATATATATATATATATATATATATATATATGGATAGATAGGTAGATAGATTGATAGATAGACTTTACACACATTGAATTCTCTCTATCATAGAAAATTTAATTTGAAATGTTTGCTTTCTTTCTGAACATTAAACACTGGTTTGTGCAACCAGGCCCATGCAGTTACTTCATCTTACTTAAACTAGTCTGCAGACAAATATTAACCAAGTTCTCTAACCACATACATCCACCTATGAGGTATGAAAGTCTATGACGGTCAAAATAATGAGGGAATTGAGAAAAGTCTCTCTCTCTCTCTCTCTCTCTCTCTCTCTCTCTCTCTCTCTCTCTCTACAGTACATTTTCATGTATTTAATACAAATCACCACATTTAAATAAGAAAATTTCGGGAGTCTATAACGTCGATTGCACGTTCTTGAAATAAAACTATCTTTCATCTTGGACAAATAATATCCTTTGTTCCGTTTTTTCTTTGTTGTGCTGCTTTCAAACTGTATATATGAATTAAAACACAGCGGTTTTCGCCCAGTATATTTTTCTATGAATAATACTCATGCACCTGTATGAAGAGCAATGTCGTATTATGATCATATGTCTTCATTATATCAAATTATTATGTGTTTTAAGTTAGATATGATGCTTCTTTACAGGTAGTCGTTACAGACAAAACTGCATTTGCCTAGTATGTCTCCTCAAACTACTCACATTAGCATGGAAAAAAGTAGTTGCCCATTGAGTCTTTTGAAAGTTCTTGAACACGAAGGACACAACGGTCTTAAGTTTGTAAGCAGGGTCTTGTACTTACGATACATCACTTTTAAAAAGAACACAAAAAGACCTTAACTTTGCACGTGGGGGTTCTTATTTATGATACATCACATTATTAAATCGAACACATGTCTTAAGTTTGAGTTTGAACCGCTCCGGTGGCCTAGTGGTTAGAGCGTGAGCCTTGGATGCGGGAGGTCGTGGGTTCGAACCCCGGTCGAGTCATACCAAGACTTTACAAAATGGTACTAACTTCTGTCTCGCTTGGCTCTCAGCATGAAGTGGTTAGTGTTAGGACTGGTCGGCCTGGTGTCAGGATAATGTGATGTGATTGGGAGATACTTACCAGGCATTATATATATATAGAGATAGATAGATAGATAGATAGATAGATAGATAGATAGACTTTACACACATTGAAGTATCTCTATGTTAGAAAATTTAATATGAAATGTTTGCTGATTTTCTTTCTGAACATTAAACACTGGTTTTCGCAACCACTTCATCTTAGTCAAAATAGTCTCCAGGCAAATACTAATCAAGTTCTCTAACCACATACATCCACATAATGAGGCAATGATGAAAACTCTCTCTCTCTCTCTCTCTCTCATATTCTCAAGCATTTTAGAATCTGTTTTCATTCCACAAGATATTTTCGAAATCGTGTAATATTCACATTTTTAGAGTAAATTACTTCTCTCAATGCATTTCCATCGTTTATATTATATTGATTTTAAAGTCACATAACATTTTAACGCATATTTTTGAGCTAAATTTCAAAGTTATAAGTAATTTTATGTATTTGCGCTCTGCTTTGATTTTGTCACAGTTGGACAATTATTTGCAAAGTTGTTAATAAGAATTTTCATCTTAGGACCGGTTGTCTTATATAAAAACAAAAAGTTTACATCGATTACATATCTTGTTCAACGTGCATCAAAGAAATGCCTAACGTTGTCAAAGTGCAACATAATGACGTGAAGGCACCGTTTTACAAGTCGTAACGGAATAATTGAATTGGTTACATAAATAGGGCCATCTGTAGTTTCTCATTATAACTTGGTTTGAAATGATGTTTAGATACTAAATACTGAAATATAAGTTCCAATATTTATGATGAAGCTTTTTATTATCGACACGAATATATTTTAACTGTATTGTGGGAGTTTTTTCGGAATTGTGACATTCTTCCGTGAAACGATTTTGTTTTCAAAGTAACATAACAAAATGATGGCAATACATATATGACGATGCCAAACTTATGCTTCGTTGTTATAATATAGGCTGACTAAAATTATTCTTAAAGAATATATGGAAGTTCCTCACTCCTTTGGGGACCTGGACATTCAATGTCCGGATACAAGGGCCTGGACAACTCTTTATCATTCTTAAACAAATAATATTGACTATGTCTATAAAGCGCTACTCTCTACATCAAGTCTGAGTGCTTTCGCTCTCGATCATCTGACACGGGACTTTCATAATATTGACTGGGACATCCTCCTGACCCGAGGTATCCTTCCAAAACTCTACACCCTGTGCGTCAGCAGCTGAATGGAAACAAAAGTTTCATCTGCACACACACACACACACACACACACACACACACACACACACTCTCACACACACACACACAGATTTCATGCCGGGGTACTAATGTCATAAAGATGACTAATCAAATGTCAGATTTTAATATCAACATTTATCTCCCTTTATGACTGAAACATGTTACCAGTCGTGTCATATCATGTAATTAATGAGTAAAAAGTCAAGGTGACCAGCAATATGAGAATGAATTATGACATAAAATGAGGTTTAAATGAAAGAAGTTACCTAAAATTTCCCCCAGAACACACATAGTTTAAACTAAAATAAGATAAGCATAAATCCACTAAAATAGAAATATGCCTTTTCAAAACAGTCACTAACAGAAATTAGTGCGATACAAATCATGAGGGGACATCATTATTAAACATTTTGGTAGAGACCTAACTGATCATTTCTGAAGCATAATGTTTCAAAACACAACTAGGAATCATCATGTTACTTAACACAATTACCCTATAAATGGTAAATGTATAAACTTTGTATATGTGATTGCATAGATATCAACCTATGTGCAAAACACTTCACCTAACAGTCTAATCTGCACACTCTACACACTGCACCCCCATCACTTATTGGCTACATTTCGTATATATTAATGTGTGTTTAATATCCCACTAAATGTCACTGTGTGATTTACAAAAGGTATTAATTTTCCGTGTAATCCAAAAAATGAACCATATGATTACTTGTATAGTAAAGTTAATTGAAGATGCATGTATGGAGTCACCGTATTGCAGTAGCTCTCTATCGGAATCACGGTAGCAATTCACTTCCCATAGTAAACCTGTGTAAATGCCATAATATTAAATATTCAATGACTTTACATTTCTAAGCGATAATGATCAAACCTATATTTATCAGTATAGACGAAACCTAGATGACAGCTTATGTGGAGCGAAAACCATATGAGCCGCGGCATTTTCTGGATATACATGAGTTTGAAATATATGTGTTCAGTTCCGAACCAAAGAATCATGTGCTAATTTCAGTAATAAGTGTTCCAAACTCAATACTGTCAAAAAACTGAAATTCCATCAATAAAACAATGTATCTATTTTTTTTCAGTTGCAACAATGACAAACTCTCAGAAGATTCTTTTCCTTAAATATAACTTTCTTTTTCAACCACTCCTGGACAGCAAAACCCGTATATAATCTATTCAATGGTCACCCATTTCCAGACTGACTCCTATGTGTGCATAGCATTAGTGCCCTGTCTCCTTCAAGAACTGGACATGATTTCCATTCCAGTCTCTCCACTATCAGGTCGTATCGCATTCAACTTGTCGATAGAGGACCTGCTTATCTGTTATCAATTAGCACTCCCCTCATCTTTATGATGTTGTCATAAATGGTATTTTAGTTCTGACTTAGAACACAATTTTCGCCGCAACAACAATCCTATCTCATGAAATTAGCCTCTATCCCTTTACTAAAATTGTTCTATTTTTCCTTTGTGACTCTGACGTCAGATACATTAATGATGACTTCGTCCTCACTATAGAATTCTGGGTGATCGGGGTTCAAATTTTCCACAACATAAATCAATCGTATGGCCCTCTCCTCTATGTATACCGTATGTTATAAGACGCCAGAATCAGGGGAATAAGATGTGGGTGCAATAGCACTACCAAAAAGCTCCGCAAATATTATTTCGAATACGTAATAAAACAATGTAAACAACTGATACTTAACAAACAAAAGATTTCAACAAATGATTTATTTTTTATAAGTATGTCACAGTGCAAATAATGATTCTTTCATTTCATTCGAATACGAGGTCATGGATATTTCTTCGAAAGTCTAGACATTTTTTGTACAAATAACCATATAATAGTTCTGACGACTCATCATTAGATTAAAAAGATAACACCGACTTATACACTATAACTCACCTTTACGTGACCGCTAGTAAAACCCAGTGAAACAAAGTCGAACATATTTTATAATCAATGTTCCTCAAACATATTGTACTACATTACAAAGTTACTTCAGTTTCCTATTGCAGAATATCTTTTAAAATTACGTATTTCCGTTTCTTCTTTTTTTCCTAATTAAATCTTCTAATTGTTTATTATTCAATGGAATTCTACAAAATTCATTTGCAATAAAAGCTTGATTACAAATTCGAAGTTAAGCATACTCATTTTATCATCATCTATACTTATAAAAATTCCCGAATTTTTAATATATAATCTAAGGAAAATGCAAAAATGTTGGGGGGAAAAGGCGACAGTGAATATCAACAGGGTTCGTCAGAATATCCAAGTAAAATATATTTCTAATGCATCGACATCTCTTCCGTTTGTACCTTCACTTATTTTTTTCTATATAACTCCGAGATTCACTTCATACTCTTTGGCGGGTCAATACAATGGTTAATTTTTACAATGGAAATATAGTGCATAAGTTATAACAAATACATAGGTTTCATATTTTTTTTATATAATACATTTACTAAGGATATACAGCATTTAATATGATATAAATATATATAGATGCTTGGATTCATTCGTATATCAGTAATGGAAAATCGACTTAACCTGTCACGACAAATACATGAAAAATTATGTTATACATATTTTTCACTTTGTTATTGCTTTGAGATATGTAAACACTATTAGGGATTAACTTAACCTAAATACATTCTCATCTCCAGAAATCCATAAAAAAATTACAAAGAGTTTCTCTTTGAATTCAGCGTGTTTCACTCTTTAAAATTTCAAATCACTTCAGCATAATTATGAGGTTGAAAAATTTGATTGCATAATAGTTTTTGCATCAAGTTACATATATATATATATATATATATATATATATATATATATATATATATATATATATATATATATATATATGTGTGTGTATCGAGCAATGCCAAGTGTTGATATGTTGCAAAAATAGCGTTGTTACTTGCTAAAATATTTGTCATGACTCAAATATTTACAAAGATCGCATTATTATTGATATCCGGAATACAACTGGAATTTTCCAAAGCTCGGTAAGCGTTTTCATTAAACCCGTTTAATAAATTCCAAAATCTGATTGCATAAGCGACAGTTGGGAGTAGGATGTACTCTCTAGTAAAATTGTCCAGGAAAGGGGTGAGTGGGAGTTAAGAGACACACGGTACTACAAAGATAAAGAGACGAATATGCTGTGTGGGATCCGAGTGACTCTCGAAAGCACAAGTACGATGTCTTAATTTCATAAATTTTAGGGATAAGTATGAATATAATTGCTTGAATTATTCTGTCTTAATTTCATAGATAATTTTCCTTTGATATGACTCTTAAGAAAATTACTTAAATTTTTCTGTGTCGAAATTTATTTGAATTATGTATTCTAAGAAGTATATAAATTATTTTTCGTTGATATGAATCTGAAGATAATTGATCGAATTTTTCTGTATTTGATGATAAGAATCATGCATGTAAAGAATTGATTATTATCACGGTTGCTGGATGTTTATGCCAATGAACTGTTAACCCGCAACTAATGTATTTAAGACATAAATGAACTTTTTTAAATTCATTCCTATAACTAAGATGTAACCTTTAATAGAAAATCGGTGGTATTAACATTGAAATATCAATGCTGACGATATGGCATTTTCTTGTTGACCGTATTATACACGCCGGACACTTGTTCAACATTGTAACTAATAGCTGAGATGGCAGGTCTTAATTGCCTATTAGGCGGAAAAGAACGATTCTATACATCATTTAGTGATGATAATTAGCTATGTTAAAGAAACATGTTGAGCTTTCTTTACCATGTTAATTTGTTTATAGAAAGAACTAAGCTAGAATTTATGCGGTATGGAAAGCAAGAATAACGAGAGAGGATTGAGTATTCTTTCCAAAACGTAAAACACAACAACATAATATTTATGTTGCATATATCTTAGTTTAAAAGGAAATAGCTACATAGGGACACAGGTAATGTCCTGTAAGAGCTTGGATGGTAGAAAGAAGCAATTGCAGACAGTAACACATGCAACGTCGGAGGGAATAAATCGGTCCCAGCCTAGAACCTGTATCTAATCTGGAATGATCCGTAACCAGTCATCAGGTTATACAGGAATGCCGGAGAAATAAGTTCCAAACGCTCACCCTATATTATAACGAAATCGAGAACCACCACCACCACAAAATCAGCATTACAGTATTAAATTCAGATTTTCTGGCATGAAAAAGAGGGTGGTATTTGACAGAGTAATCTAGGATCAAACTGTATATGCATTACTGCTATTTATAAACTTCTGCGTCTGATGATTTCACCTGCGAAGACACATTAAGTTTTATGACTGTATATACAAACGCGACTGTGAATACTATGACCTTCCTTTGCCGTTAATTAGAAGTATCTGCAAATTGAACATACTGTTTAACAATAACTCGATAGGATTGGATCTCACACATGCGAAATAACTGAACGAAGTCCGATGCATCAGTGCGCATAGGAATTATTGGCATACCATTATGGGTCCGTTATAATAGCTCCATGAATTTAGCTAGATTGTTTTACAAACTGCTATGTAGGCTCATTGACCTTAATTGTAACTCCTAGCATCAACATTAAACTTGTCCACCAGCTCAGACTGACAAAATTCACGTCCGTCGTTCCCCAACTAAGTATGGGGATTGTATGCTAAATCCGTGGTGAGCTCTATATTTTTTTGCAACAATATCTGGCTGTACCCTAACCGAGAAAAACACATTTCTTGCCGATAGTGATTACTTATCTCTTGAAAGTCCACAACTGAGCATCATACAGAATGCATGATCAATGATGTAAAGTGATTTGTGTCCTTCTAAAAGATAACGGTGGGTTCTGCTAGAGTATTTATCTACCTACCTACACACTAATCTATCTACCTGACTACTAACCAATACATGTTAAAATACATATATACACCATTGCATCCAACATCCATACATACAAACAAACATTCATGCACAGTACATACATACACACATACAAACATACATACATTCATACATACATACATACATACGTACGTACATACATACATATATACATACCTTCATTCATCCATCCATCCAATCATCCATCCATCAGTCCACCCATACATACATACATACATACATACATAGCCTAATTAGTTAGAGCGTCCGGCTCAGATGTGAGAGGTCACGGCTTTGAACACTAGCCAAATCAAGCGAAAAGACTTATTAATATGATATTAGCAACTGCCTCGCTTGGCTCACTGCATTAAGAGGTCCGTGTTAGGACTGGTCGGCCTGGTGTTAGGATAATGTGACTGGGTGAGACATGAAGTTAAATGTCAACGGCGTCTTGATTCTGTACTAACATACTGCAGACATCGTAACAATATCACTGAAAATTTCCTAAAGCTAAGTTCAAACTCCAAATAACACAGACACACACACATGTATATAAATATATATTTATATATTAGTGCGATTTTGCGGTATAGTGTTCTGCTCAAGAATTGGCAAGTAGGTTAGAAAAGTTATATTCTTTTCCTCTCCCACCACTAGAAGAAAAAAAAAGCAAAAGGCAAAATGATCGTTATGCTCTGAAGCGTTGTTATGGTTACATGAAAGAAGAACCGTAGAGATAGTAGAATTAGGCTTGTTAAGATTTATCCTAAAGATATTTCCAAGTCATATCCATCTGTTTTGCATTTCCTTGTAGACGCCTTGCATTACAGATTATCCTCAATTCATGATTCAAATTAAGTTTAGGCCAAACTAAAAATCTTTGAATATGCTTGGTTTGTAATGAGTTCAATTTCTTGCTGATGGCCCGGTTTGTTTTTTTTCCCAGTATTTGGATCCAATAGTAGAATACGTATTATATCTGACTTGTGGAAAGAGCTCTTTTTATTTCCTAAATAAGTGTATTATAGCAAAGGTTTGGTTGACTTTTATTAAACTAGATACAAATTCTGCTGTCACCAGTATTAGTTGCACTATAAACTGAAACGTTATGTGTGTCCCTTTAGTGCAAATATTTCATATTAAACCTATTTCCATGACACCTTTCTCACTTTCTGAAATCATTTGATATGAACCTCAGTGATTCATAATATAATTACAACGCGTTCTAGAAGCAGCCAGTCATTAAATTGATTGTGTGCTTTACCTTAGCCAGCATATTTATAAATGTTGATCTATCTTCATACTACAACTCTGATCAATATATCTTTTGCAAAGCCTGTCTTTTCAGCGGCTGGCAAAGCATTCATAATTGTTTGCATAATCCCAAATAATCCTTGAACAGACTGCGTTATAAAAATAGATACAGAATGCGCGATCATTCACCAAAGTCTCAACGTATTACCAACTGGGTGTTGTTTGATCGTTTGATGTTAGTTACCAGTATGGAATGATACAAAGTAAGTGGAACATTTACTTCTTGAAACATATGCTCTGATCCACGTAAGTTTGTACTGATCTGTTGTCATTATTACAATGCTGTAGATGGTGATTAAGACAGCGTTGAACGAATTTACCTAACCGATGACCAGAGCAATATAGGCACGCTTATATTGATATGTTTTCATATATTTTTTAATACCTTGTTCACGTTTTCGCAAGGCCAACATAAATTTCTGCGACTTTATTACAATATGACACGATTCATGGCGTCATCTTAGCATTATTGTATTGTTTCTCCACAAAATGTGAGCAGCATCTTGCACGAAACGTCACTGGGAGTACTCACTCTGATCCCTGATTATGCTCTGCGATGCTGGCAAAGGTGGTTCTGGTTCCAACATCAGTATACGGCAATTTCGTATTTCTCGTCTACTGGCTTATATAGGCAATTTTTTTATGTCCAAATAAACCCTGTCTAAATACAAGTTTTGCAAAAGCTTTTAAAGGCATCGACGTTCACCTGCAGCAAGTGCAACAGAGACTGTCGCTCTAGGGTCGGACTCTTCAGCCACTCGCGAAGGTGCAGATAGGACACCCAACCGGAAGCTACGCCATCTACTCCCGAAGAGGAACGGATACCGATCGAGGACAGATAATAACAAAGCTTGCAGATCCTTTAGCAGTTTGAAGCGGAGACGTTTATCGAATCATGTTTCAGTTCAGATTAGATTGAACAAGGTATATTCATGCAAAAAAGTGCTCACCACAACAGTTAACCTTGAATAGCATGAGCTTTCTGACTTGTTTTTCAATACTACCAACTCTACTGGCATATGCAACGTTTTCACAGCATATCGTTACTATTCTAAACCCATGAAGTACAAACCGACACATTGGTATGTCTATTGTATATGATAGGTAATGTAGACATACATGTATGATATAGATTATAAATACTTTCTATGCTAAATACTGCACGAATAATATAAAACGTCCATCAGATTTCTTGGTAACAGAGTATGATAAACTATTAGCAATTTTCTACAAATGTAAACTACCGCGTTGGTACAATTTGCATTTAAGTATTGAACATTACATATGAGATGTGCTAGTTTTAGACCTGGCTGTCCTCTGAAATATTCAGAAAATCGAACAATATAATTTATGAGCAAAATTAGCTCATATGCTTTATAAATGGAGCCCTTTTGACAATTAAATGGCATGTATTGTGCCATTTTGATTTATATTTTACAAAAAGATTAAAAATAAAGAATACACCCAAAATAATTTCACAAGTGTATTTGTCCAGAGTTTAATCACATACTCAATTATAGACTCTCATATATTCTATCCCCTTACTTGTATCTTCGATTATGTTATTCAGCCCACTCTACGCATGGTACCCATGTAAGCACATAATAGAAGAACACTTTTTAAAGATCCAACTGAAATTTACTGGACTGTGTTTCTCTAACATCCATCGGACTTGTATGTCATTTGCTTGCTTATTAATTTTGGAATGAAGCTTATTCTTGTCACAAATTAAATTTTATGGGCATATGTCTTTATCTGAGTGTCATGCCCTTTTAGTTTATATGTATACCAGTCATGCTGGCGGACTGTATTCAAACTGAATTCAATATTGTTTTTTTGTTTTTTTTATGCCAGTAATATATTCTGCTTCTATGCGATCAATGATATAGACAATACGTCTTAAAAATGACGTCATAGCTTAAAATCGCCTCCATACTTATATTAAAAAAATACAAAGACCATTTAGCGACGAAGTATTGTATACAAAGCTTTATATAATCCTTCTGAAGAAATTTCGAAATATATGTAAATGTATTAATGAAAAGTTGTATATAACATCGCTCCTTTCATGATGAGTCTGATATCTTCCCAAGTATAATACGCACACCTCAATTTTATATTCTACCTGAAAGACATAAAACATCTTATAAATCTCTATCATTAGGGTACCTTGGTAGACCTATAATTTATACATGTAACACATATATTAATAATATATTTAAATATACTGATCGTATTTTACAATCAGTACTTTCGTATGTCATAGACACCTCGTATTTCATCACCAAACATATATCTTTGCAGAAATTCACCGAATGATCTTTCCTAGTTACATAACGATAGTATCGAAGCGTGTAAATACTATCTTGATATACATGAAAATGCAAGTACACCATAGAAAGAAAATGTATCTGATTTACTAAATCCATTGCCTGAAACAAACTTTGGCAATTTTGTTACAAACTATATTCAAAAGGTGAGCAAAACAACGGGTAGTCCTATTGCGCCTTCTTGTGCATCATTATTTATGGAAAGATTAGAGAAATACTTATTTAATACTTTTCTTTTAAAACCAGATGTTTAGATAAGATTTCTAGATGACATTTTTTATGGTTTGGAGTCATTCATTAGAAGACCTTTACTACTTTTAGACTGTTTAAATAAATTACACCCAACAATTAAATTTTTGTTCAATGTGTCTAAAGCTAAAGTATCAGTTTTGGATACAAAGGTCATGACCAATGAAAGTAATGATATCACTACTAAGGATAATGTAAAGCGTGATTATTCATCAATAGGCTGAATATTCTTCATGTCATCCAAAATCATGTAAAGACGGAATACCATATAGTCAAGCGAAAAGATGTAAAACAATTATTTCGGATAAAACTGTCTTTAAATCGACTTTGACATAGTTACGTCAACAATTTCAAGCATAAATTGTCCAACTGACAGCAGTAATAGTGCTTTTCAAAACGTATCATCCCTTTCACAACTTGTCTCATTATAATGTAAAATCAGGGGCAAAAATTAAGGTGTCATATCATATGTTATTGAATATAATCGAAGTTTACCTAATGTAGTTGGATTATCAATATATATTAGGATTTATTAAATTTATCGTGTAATGTAAATTATAACTCACTACACAACAGCAAGAGTACACTTGCTTATAAAAGAACTAAGATTCTAAAAGATTTCCTAATTAATTCTAAACTAAAAAGAGCATAATTTAAAAAGGTTTCGTCAACTAAACGTAATAGACATAGATGTTCGCCCTGTTCTCACGTTAATGAGAATACTTATTTCAGTAGCAGCAATAGCAGAGAAACATTTATGATACATTATGCTGCTAATTTTTGAATATCAAAGGTTACCTATTTGATAAACTGTAAAAGTTGTGTCATATAATATATTGGACTAACTAGTCAACAATGAAATAAACGCATGACCCGATATAGATTTGATACAAATAATAATATAGACCAGTCTTTTTCATGTCATGGCGCCGCACACTTTAATGACGGTTTCCACACTTTACAAGATGTTTCATGTCATAGAGCCGCACACTTTAATGACGGTTTCCACACTTTACAAGATGTTTCATGTCATGGCGCCGCACACTTTAATGACGGTTTCCACACTTTACAAGATGCTTCATGTCAGCCTATTGATATGGTTTATTCGGAGATGGAAACAAGGAAACATATTGGATTCACCTTCTTGATACAATATATCCGTAATGCATCACTTCAAAAATATTAGATGCCATTCATTAAAATATAAATTCAAAATGTATTTCGCATTCCCTTTTTCTTGTGTTCTTGGTTATAATGAGGATTATGTGTCCGCCAGTGTAACCCAAAGTATATGATGTTAATTTTTATTTAGATAATACTAACAGTACTATAAAAAGAAGTATTTCACTAAATAATTAATTATGTTAGATTTGAAATTTATTATACGAAATATTTATTAACCATGTTATTAAAGGTATGCTTATCATATTGTTTTTATAACTTTATCATATTTTCATTTTATTATATACATTAGAACAATATTGAATTGTTGTTAAATAGTTGTGCAAGGAGACCTAAATCGAATTTCACTCTTTAACTTAACATGTTTACCTAACAGTTTCCATTTACTGATCAGATACTGAGAGATACATTTAAGATTCTGTAGGATCTTCATTATTTTATCAATTCAAAATATATTGTATTTTAAAACGTTATACATAATAATAAAATAGTAATATAACTGTGCCACTGTGACAATGCACGAACAACGTAACCGAGGCTAGTTCCATAATATGTCGCGTAAAATTTTTTCTTACAGCACATGCGGTCCCACACGTCCGCGACTGTCATTGTATTAACTTTGTTGGCTGCTGGAATAGTCGATATATAGGAAAAAGGTTGGTGCAAGACATATGCAAACGCTGAAGGTAAACGTTATGTCGTCCGCATCGAGAGTGTGCAGTGTCTATTCTAATAGTTGCCCCCTACCAAAAAGAAAAAACAGTATTAAAAACCGGAATAAAGGAAAATGTGCCCATCCATCTCTCCATTATGAAAATGTGCACAATAATCCAAAGCTTACAGAACAATATAAACAACATAATTCCTGTTGTGTAAAAAACACAGACGCCCTCTTGCAAATACGGACTCCGTTTGAAATGTTAGATATATTAGGTTTGAAATCCGGAGGCTTATTAAATAATAATTCGTTTTTTTTAAACAGAAAAAGTGGCTGAAGATTATTGCATTTACTTGTGTACATACATTTTAGAGCCGATGGAGGATAGTGCCCAATATGCAGATTCTAGTATGCCTATTAGACTATTTAAGAACTAAAAGAAGCAAAAACCATTACAAATTGCAACAATTTGCATGAAAGCATTCTGCACGCCATCTGATTAGTGGAAATTCAAACCAGACTGCGCTGTAAGTACCCCCGGATATACTAAATGTCGAGGTATGTCAAGCTGTTAAGTTTATACAAACAAAAACCAACGTGTTGTCAAATCAAGATTTTTATTTCCTATCTTCTCCTCCAACATGCACGTTTATTTTTTTATTTTTTTTTCGTTAATGGGACAAATACCATGCAACGAATGCTATCGCATGACTCTGACCCCCGCCCACTGTTGTAAATATAAAACTGAGTCTGCTGCAGATAATATTATGAATATTGTGAATATACCAACACGTGTTTGTGCTAAGTCTCCATTGGAAGTAAAAAATTTGATCACAATAATAAGCGGCGTTTGTCGAATTTCCAAGACAGATTTTAAGAACAAAAAAAAACACACACACACGACCAGACATGTCATGATTTTTCTTTACAAGAATATATCTCCATCATTAACCAACCTCAATATCTTATCGCCCTTTGCAAAATTACCGGAGTATAAAAGACAAAAATGGATGCGCTGCTTATACTGCAAAAAGAGCCGGTAATTATTATTAGTTGACGGAGATGCAGATGTAATGGAGCCGTTAGTCGTGATCATTAACTAAGTCGTATGTTGAAAAAGTGTTGAACGAACCACTATTTCTAGTCGGTATGAAAATATGGGGAAAATTCTTTATATGAAATACCTGCTGACATACAATAATTCAGCCTGGGGTCAGAATAATGTGACTGGATAGAACATAATGCAACATACCTACGGCATGATGCACCAGTGCAAGACATCATCATAAACTACCAAACTGTAGAAATCGTAGCAATGCGACTTAAATTATTAACGCCACGTTAAAATAAGCACACACACAGACACATTCTTATTGGGGCTGAATTAAATACAGAAATAGACGGGACTGTGAATAGTAGATTTATGAATTTCAATTATTGGGAGTTGTATATTATTAAACGACGTTGGTGAGGTACTATTTATATCAAAACCGATCGACAAATCTTTATGAGAGTAAAAATATCATTACAGTCTGACACTGGCATTCTTATCCATGTACCATGAAGGCAATTATTGTCTTTCGATAATGATAATAACCACTACAACTGATTTCCAACAAAATCTCCGTTGTCAAATCAACAATGCAGATGCAAAACTGTGCACCGAGCTTAACAAATGCAAGATTATAACAACGATACACTCGTGCATGTGCGTTCATTGATGCAGCTTGTCGTATCCCATCTGCTACCGCGGATAGACTTAAGTGACGGAGATAGACACGTCGATGACAGTCGCGAGAATCCCAGTTGAAGGAGCTGTCCGTGTCGTACGCGAATGATCAGTCATATTAAAATTACGACAGCTGGTCAATTTCAATGCTACTAAAAGCATATGAAATCCTCAAATAATGATATTCAATCACGCGATAAATCATCGCTTATCAAGTAAAATAAAACGTGTTGACCGGGTTACAAAAAAAAATCGGGGGTAAAAGAAAATCAGGTCATTTTTTCGACTATTTACGAAGGATTGTGCAAGCGTTAGAACAATGTTTTTTTTTTTTTTTTATTTTTTTATTTTCGACTATCCCTATTTACTTGATATATTTATATTTTGAGCTATAGTAAATAACGTCCTTTTTTACATAGTTATATATCAATTTTGAGTGACGTTTACAACCATTATCTCTGAGATGTATTTTGTCATTAAGTATCAGATATACTATCTCAGCATCCATGTTTATTCATTGAACTATTCTGTAAAACAAAGAAACATGTCCTGCCAGATTTATGCCGATGAGCACGTGTCATCCACCATGATTGAATTGTGGAACTCGCTAGCACGTTGAAGCAGCTTAAATGATCCTTACCAGCTTGTACAGCGTAGTGCGCGACCAACACACGTGACACATAGACAAACTTCCCCAGCTTATCAAGATCACATTGTTCACAGTTTTTTTATCACTTCCGAGTCGCACATGAGCTGCATATAACCAACAATACCCACAGGGCCTGACCAGGTCAAGTCGTGAGTTTGGGTTCCAAAGCTTCAAAAGGTTCCTGGCTTTCTTCAAAAGGGTATCAAATGGAAAGTCTATGTGTCTCTTAACGCAAAGTGTGTATAATAACCAATAAAGATGCGCAAGAATAAAATGCTCAAATTTCAAGCGAAACGTTTCTGTACAGTCGTGTGTGTACGTTGTTTTAGTTTTTATTTAGCTTAGGTGGGTTTTCCCCCTGAGAAGCCAGGCGCAATGATTTCTTCCAATCGTATATATGCATAATATAGTTTTCAAATGATATTCAAGAGCAGCGGGGATGGAGAGCGGTCCGCGTTAATTTTAAACAAGGAGACTGCTTCTCGTTTCAGTGAAATTCAACAGATGAAATCTTAATACTCTCCATATGAAATCGAACATTCATCACAAACAGTTGCATGCAACGTGTGAATTAGGGATTCTCGATATAGGATATTGACATTTCAACCATCGTTGTGTAATTAAAAATGTACACTGTAAAACGTCGACATAGGAAATAGAATTTTAAACCACCACTGTATAATTTAACATATAAAATGTACAATCTCGATCTAGAAAATGGAACTTTAAGGACATGCAGTTTGATCCAAACGTGATATTGGATTTCTCGACATACGACATCGAAATTTTAACTGCAACTTTTTCATTGGACCAGCTTTTGTCCTCTTATGGCGCCAGTAGTGAAGTGGGGTACTTTAGCGACAATGGGAAAATACATTACAGACCCTCCTACCCAGGGGGCACTTTGGCGACACGATTTTTGGCGTCAAAACCACAGCCTGGGGCACTTTAACGACAATGGGAATTTTGTATAGCGACTAACACACCCTGGGCCTGTACAGCGACAAGTGGAATGGAACCGGTAGGGTGACGTCACGGTACTGGACATTGGTAACAATGTAGCAATGTAGTACCGTGACGCCATGCCACCTGTGTCATTTCTATATACAAACACGAATCAGTCACGTTCGTGTTTTAGTAGAGTATGTTTTATATATTCGTTTTTTTTCTCCATAGATTGATGAACATCAATCTATCCTACACAAATTATAAAATCGACTAAACACATTTTTTAGGGAAGAGAATAATATTTTAGAAAGTTAAAAAATAAATTATAAAATCGAATAAAAAATTTTTTAGGCAAGAAAGAATAAATATCTTTTCGAGGCATATGAAGTGGCCCTGAAAAGGGCCTTTGGGTTCTTTTTCTTCTATTGTCTCCATTTTTTCCACCATCTTCTTAATTTTCCAATGATTCATTTCTTCTTCTTTTTCTTTTCTTCTTCTGGTATCCAGTCTGGATGTCCCATGTCTCTAAATTTGTGCTGTATTTTCATCCAACTGATGTTCATTGTTTCAAAGTCGTCTTTCTTTTTTTGGTTTTCCTTCTCCTTTCTCTCTTTTCTCCAAGTGTCTTTGATTTTCTCTACCTCTTCCTTCCTTACTTTTTTCATCTTGTCTTCTGCTTTTATTAATTGTTGTAAACCCCATTGGACAAAAGACCACTCTGACCAATTAAATGTATCTTGCAAGAATCTCCTCATTTGGATGATAAGATCAAGGGCTTCCTTCAATATCACCACTCTTACATACTTAAGCTTGATGAATCCTCTTATTTTTTGAACCTCCTCCTCTATCATTCCGGCCACCAGATCCCTGGCTACACTGAGGCTAGTGACTTGACTGGTCACAAAGTCTTGACTGTCTGGATAGTTCCATTCCTGTTCTAGCCTTTCCACCAAGTAGGCTGCATCCATCATCCAAAAATAACTGTCTCTTAATTCATTGAACAAATTCATTTTTTTTCTTGAAGTTGATTAGTCAACGTGGGTAGCAAGACTGACTGACTGACTTTATTATAGTCGCATATGTACAATGTGCTTCGCGACTGGTTATAGCCCTAGACTGGGCCCTCGGAGGTGTGGGTATGGTGCCACCACTGCCTGTCAGAGCCCTAGGCTGGGCCCTTCGAGGTGTGAGTATTGTGCCCTCACGTCCTCCTGGGGGTTATGAGTATGGTGCCATCATAGCCCCCTAGTTTGTTTTCAGATCGTATACCCAGCAAGCCGACATGTCCGTAACGAGGCAAAGGCGGAAAGAGACCCGGAAGGGAGGCAGCACAGAAACGGCCCGAAAGCCCCAGGGACAGCCACACAGGGCACACCAAGACCCGCAACCGCGCCCCCCGACCTAACGGCGAGGTCGGGTTTAATGTCACATCTAGTCCAGTTATGCTAATGGACTTCCTTATACCAATGGTGTGTGAGCCACTCATTCAATTGGTAAAGCAATCATTGAGTTTTAATTTTGGTGGATTGGGTATTATTGTTGAATATGAATTTTGCGTACATAGTGTACTTATCCGTTTTCCGAAAGTTTGTACCAATCTGGGGAAGGTTTGCCCTTCGATTTTTATTATCTTAATTTGGTGACTACGTAGGTTTTGTTTTTGACGACGAGGCGGAATCGTAAGGATCACGTTTGTTTTGGTAACAGGCCTTCATGAACCAAATTGAACACCCTTGGTTTTTTTTATCTTTAAATGAAGTCCATATGAGCTGGGTACTGCAATACCTCCTTCTTGCGAGGAGTAATTGCAACTCGATATGGATGCGTTTTGTGGGGCAGCAGGTAGAGCTTCCTGGACTGCCCCTTGCCTTTGAGTTTGTCCGTACCAGGGCACGCTATGCTTGTCCGGTGGGGTTGGGGATTTGTGTGGCAGCAGGAAGGCCTACCTGGACTGCCACTTGCCTTTGTTATTGTCCACTCGCTTGTCCGGGTTCCGCTATGCTTGTCCGGTAAGCTTGTCCGGGTATGCCATGCTTGTCCGGTGGGGTAAGTTGGGGTTTTGTGGGGCAGCAGGTAGTGCGACCTGGACTACCCCTTGCTTTGATGGTTGTCTGGCAATTTGAGTTAAGTAGTTATAATCTTTTCAGATTGGCAAGTTAATTATAATCTTTTCAGATAGGCAAGTTATCAATCTTTTCAGATTGGTAGATGTTGACGTCTTCTGAAGTGGTTAGCTGCGATTGAGTGAAAATGTGCATCTTTTCTCTGCACATTTTCCCTTTTCTGTTCTCGATTGCTGGTAGTCTCCATTGGTGTAGAGCGGGTGATCCTTTGGTCCGTTCTGGCAATTTTTTTTAAAAATATTTTAATTTGTGGGTCTTTATTTTGTTGGGTTACATTTTTCTCTTTATTATTTAATTATTTCATAAGTGGAATGGGGTGTTTAAGTGTAAGGGATTGAGCTATTATATTATTTTGACTTAGTTCTAAGTTGGGTTCTGCATTGTGATTGACCGTATATATCCTCTAACCTTATGTTTAAAAGCCGCTTCTGTAAGGTTGTTTTGGTACGTCCTTAGCGCTGTTCTACGACAAGTACTTTTAGTGTGGGAAACTAGAGATTCCATGCCGTACAGTTCAATATGCTTGTATTCAGGTAACGGTTTAGTGACTAGTCTTGTTATCAGTAATAAGATGACTCATTGATGGGTGTATACAATTGACTTGCGGTTGTTCGTCCTGTTATTGCGCTGTATACTGTATAGTGTTACAATCCTATTTGGGTGAACTATAGCGCATGTTACTATTAATGAAAGTGGTACCTAGATTAAATATTGAAAAGGTTGTTCGGAAATAGCTTAATTTGACGTTTTGAGAGGAAATGAAGTGAACTGAACGAATTAGTAAACAAAAGATTTGTCAATTCCAATTGAGTTTTAAGTATGTTAAATTTGTAGCATGAATGTGGTGTGTGTTAATAATAAATGAAATTCTTAATTTTAGACTAAAAACAAGTGCAGTTTTATTGACTAAACGAGATCTAGAAGTAGATTTAAGTTTTATATTAGTTCTAATTTAGCATAAGTATTAACGTTTAATTGTAAAGGTTTTTTTTCCCCCTTACGGGAGAGTATTGAGTAGACGGTGAGATAACAAATGTCAAGTTTAGTATTTCTATAGTGAGTTTATTAATATTAAGGTGAAATATTTACCTTGCGGGTAAGCCAGCCTTGTTTTATTGAATAGACGAATTTAACTAGTATTACGTTTGTTATAAATGGAAATAAGATTAAGTTTTGTATTAGTTTAAATAGTATGAATATTAGTATTGATAGTTATAATATGAATTCTTTACCTTGCGCGATATCGAAAACATCCCTACTCGGTTTTAGTGTCGGAACGCTATGATAGCTCATGTCATTGTGAGGGATAGAGAGAAGTCAAAGAGCATATATTCACAGTGTTTGTTTTTTAAAAAACAAACAACAGACAAATTTTTTTTTCAAAACACAACATTTTTTATTCAACCAACAAGTAACAAGTAACAATTAACAATAAAATTAAACACATTATTTTTGACAAGGTTGACAACGTTGTGAAATCATGTGAGATTTCCATTGATGGAAGTCATAATGCCATTGATGTACACTACGTTTCCTAGCAAAAGACAAAAGATAACCATAATGGTCACAAAACAATCGATCTACTTTCTCATCGTTTCTAGAAGAGTGACGATCAAAATAAGTCACTAAATGTTCTAAAGGATATCCAAGACTGCGTTGATGGAGAAAATACACACAATATTGTCCACACACTATGGAATCTGTGCCTTGTAATTTCACATTACTGTATCGTGTCGTCTGGGCATTTCTTCTCATAAAGGCAATGATATCGTCTTCCAAAGGGGGTAATGCATACGAATCAAAATATTCCACACAATCCTCTCGAGGGAAGTAGACGGCAACCCAGTGAGTTCCTGGAAGATGACATTCGTCCGTGTTGATGATATAAGCTTGATGGTCTTGAGGTTTGCGATGAGGTAGTTCATCTTTAGCGCACACGACAGGATTCCAAGAAGCAGTATACGAACTATTGTTCAAAAGGTAATAAAGTTCCCAGGTATCCATTTTTTTGTTTTGTTTTGTTGTTTTTTCACAGGTAATGATAAGTCATCAATTCAATTCTGACTTTTTGTTTGAACGATCTGTTAAGTAGCCGTTTCTTCGCTTCGCCTCCGCACTCTGTGCTAAGAGAGATTCGATGCGATAGATCTCTAGAGTAGACAATGGTGGGGAGGAATGATCACGCAAGCCTTTATACCCCTCATCCAACATTGCTTCTTCTGAGATGAGACTCCAAGCGTCGTCCAGATACTCGTCCAATTTTTCTTCTTGACTCATCATCATACATTTATCGTGTTGAATTTGACTGGGATGATCGTTTTGACATCCACCACAATATTTCTTGGTCAATTCCGTAATTGTATTCGCCAGGTGTTTGGCAAAACAGGACACTAAATGTTGTTATTGTTCTGGCCATCTGGACTTGACTACTACCTCGTCCTCTTTGTCTTGGTCTTGGGGTTCTGTTTTCACGTTATCCTCCCATTCCATGTCCAAAGATTCTCTACTGTTCAATGAGGGATAGGAGTCTTCCATAGTGTCTAATAGTCTACAATGACTTCTCTCAAACTGTTGATTTCTATGGTATTATCGAATTCGGCATAAAAGATGACGTTGACCGTCTCGGTGAGAGCTTCTGCAAACTGAAGTTCCACACGCAGTTGACCGGATTTTATAGGGTGGAAATGTCCCTCGTCGCTGCCTTGGTCTGGAGTGAAATCAAAGGCCCACAAAGTGTAACCTCCGACATTATCTTCGTACGAAATACCGTGACTGGTGTTGGTTCCTAGTTGCCCCGTAGCTTCGTACAGGGACAACTACGATCTGAATTAATTCTTCTGGGCAAAGTTATGTTCGAATGGTCTGGTACACAAAGTCTTGCCATCGCGACTGACTTCGATCTTGGACACTCTGTAGTGCTTAAACTAGAAAGGATTTTGCTCATGGGCTCCGTTGAGGGCTGCATTACTGACGATGCCACCGATTAAACGTTTGGGTAACTGTCCTTGGAACAGATTATCTTCGATCTTGGATCGGAGTCCAGCAGCGATGGTGAATGTTTTCATTTCTACACGTCTTATCGGATACTTGGCGGTCGATCTGTTCAATGTTTGACTGATGTCGTTTCCAGCTTTAGGTAACACTTCTACACGACGCACGTAAAGTCTGGCTTCTTGGATGATGGTTTTGTACTCGTTGGCATGAGCTATCAAATGGAAAGCGACACTGCTGCGATTGAGTCTCAGGCGAATATCCACTCCGTTCAGAAAGTATTTGTCTTGTAACCACATGTCCAAATGCAAACGATCCATAAGTTCTAAATTACGACCTTGCAGGATTTTCCTTCGACGGCTGTTAAAACCCACATTGTGAGGATTGTCGTCGGCTGTCAGGGCTGTGTCGTTAAACGTGTCTTCCCCTGCAGTGTCAGGTTTCCATACCACGCAAGCATCCAGATGAGCGTTCTTGGCCTCTTTTCCGTACGTCAAGAGATTTTCCAGGTACGCAGTATCCATACTGCTGCTGACCAGTTTGTTATTCAGGTACAAATCCACTTCGCTGAACAAGGAATGTATGAAATTGTTGACGGGAGCTACTCTGGCATCGGCTCCCGGATTGATGTTGTCGGTTTTGATCACTTTCAGCTTCATATACAAGTAACTGCTATTCAGATCGATGTAATCTTCGGGTTGTCCTTTGATTTCAAACTCGATGGGAGCTGAATCCGTCAAAGAGGAGACGGGATGAAATTCGACCCATTGGGATTCTTGCATCGTCATCATGGTGGGTGGCATGGCAAACAGATCCAGTTCCGACTTGGAACAAACACAAGACTCTCGGTGCATCATTTTCTTTTTTCTAATAATCAAAAACGTCTAACTCTCGGACAGTTTTTCTTTTCTTATTCTTTATAGTTCTAGGGGTGTGAAATCCTCTCAAGGGGTGTTTTCGTCGTCTTTTTCTGCCTTGTCCTTGCTGTGGCGTCAGGGAAGCAGGAATGCCTGACTCGGCATTGCCCAGGGCATTTATAGGAGTTTCTCGCCGACCCAAAATGTCTTTCCCTGTTTGAAGCAAAACATTTTTGCCTGCTGTCAAGAAAGCTTCTTTGGGGTTTTGTTTGTTTATGATGACATTTTGGAGAAATTCTTTGCCGTGCGTCAACGCGGAATCTTTTAAGGCGTGCAATCCCCGTGTCACCATCGGTTTCAAAACGGGAGCCACTTTACGAGAAGCCGATTTGAGCATATCACCTAATCCATGTCCTCGCTATCGAGCGACTCCTTGGTACACAGGATGCATGACTGACAAAACGTTAGAGTAATCGTTTTCGAAAATGGAGTTTCACTGTGACTTTCCCTTTGGTGAATGGAATATTTTGTCCCAGATCTCCTTTTATAGTCATGTTGACAGTGTCGAAATAAGACTTACTGACGGGCAAATGGTGAGGATGTACAAATTCGCGGTGAACGTGATAAGTGTTTCTACCTTCCTCGTCAGCAGCCGTGGCAGAATCCACTTTGAAGGGAATGGCACGCAGTAACGGTAGGGAAGTGTGTCCCACCACGTTGTATTCCACCACATCGGAGTACACAAACATCAAATTCAGTCCTTGGTTCATTTCTACAGGGAATCGAAAATATGTCGCAAGATCCAAGTTACCGGTCATGGCTGGTATTTCGTTTCTCATCTTGATGAACTTGGGGTCTCCACCCAAAATGTCATACAATTCAGGACAAAATGTAATGGCCAATTCTTTGTCCTCTGAAAATGTCATCATTAGGCGACTAGCTATTTTGTGGTACTCGATCGTGACACTTCTTCTGGCTTTCTCCAAGGCTTTACCAAACATGAAATTGAACCTGTCAGCAATGGCGTTCACCAAATGTTGACCACTAAAATAATAGCCCGCAGGAATTTTCAACAGATAAGTGGTTCGTTTAATTTTGGGGTCATGTGATTTCATGAAGTCAGCTACACTAGCGCGTTCATCCATGGCTTGTTACAATTGTTCGTCATAAACTTCTACCGTCAAAGTGTTTTCATTTTCGACGATGTTTTTGATTTGTTTAGGGTGAATCATTTCCACCAAAGCCACTTCCCAATGGGCTTCGTGATCCAATTGGATGGCTTGAGGTAATCTGACCGAGAAACAGCACAAAGTGTTATTGTGAAACACCTCCATGGAACTGTCACCGGGTAACGTTAACTAAAATTGGTTGTTCATAATTCCACAGTTCTAGTGTCCGAGGAGTCACTGGAAGTCAGAGGAGTGTCTAAAAGAGGATGGTTAGGGTGACTGTTGGAACTAACGTTGGACACAAGACTCCCGTTGTTGTTTCCGTCAGAGGAATATTTCAGAGACGGATTGGGAAGAAGGTAACCAATGCAACTGCTAAGTAAAATGGTCCACAATTGTTTGTCTCCTTGTTGCAAACTCAAATTTGCAATAGCAGCACCTATGACACAATATACCACAAAGATCTGACAGAAAAAGACGATTTGCGTTTTAGGCACAAGTTCTCCACACCACACCCACAAGGGTTGCTTTTGTAGATCTTGCAAAGAAGAACTGAGGGAAGGAGTGGTCACTGCAGTAGCTGAGGCTTTCTTGAAGGGCATGACGGTCACTTTCTTTTATAGTCGATGAGTTGCGAAGCGTCGATCCAAGCGTCAAAACTGGGAGGATATCCTTTCCAACATACTTTGACTTCTTTGACACGTCGTTTTTCCACATTACGAGTTCTTCGATCGAGAATGCCTTCTATCTCGTACACGTCGTCTCCTTTTTTGGTCACACGTTGTAACTCGGGCAAGTAAAACGTTCCTTTTAACACTTCCCCGTTCATGTCTTCTCATTTATAGACAGGGGGATAACGGTCACGCACTCGTTCAGTGACACGAAACAATTCGGTGGTCCAGTTGCGTTTGGTTTTGCCAATGCGTACCCAATCTCCTGCTGCCAACACTCCACCTTTCTTGGGGACAGTCACTGTTGGGGGCGGACCAAACAGACGCTCCAAGACGGCCACTTCGTTGTCAGCAGTCACTTCTTGGGGGCCACGCCCAATGCTCCGATGGTAAGATTGGTTGTACGATTGGACGAGATGTGGCAAGACGTCGATGTACTTGAGAGTGTGTTGATGGGTAAAATATTTCCACATACGTTCTTTGAAGGTGCGTTGAAAACGTTCCACGATGCTAGCTTTGTTTTCGGGATTCTCGGTGGTGAAAAAATAAATGTCACGTTTCTTCAATTCTTTTTCGAAAGCTTGGTTCAGAACTTCAGTGCCTTTGTCAGTTTGCCATCGAAGAGGGTGACGCCCACTTTCTTTCAACACCAGTTGGAGGGCTCGCACTAACTCACTGCTCGATTTGGCAGTCAATGGCACGACCCAAGCAAATTTGGAAATAACGTCGATGACACAAAATAAATATTTGTAGCCACGATTGTAGGTGGCCAAATGAGAGACATCGGCTAAATCGGCTTGCCATTGATGATCGATACCCTCCACTTGGGTGCGACTTCTGGAAAATTTTCGTCGAATGGGTTTGCGTAAGGTGCATGTGGCTTCCTCTTGTAACTATCGTTGCACATGAGGTAAATGGATACTTTGCAGTCGAGTTTTGGCAGCACGATACAACTTCTGAACTCCTCCGTAACCTGCGGGATGAACTGGATCGTAGTAAATGCTGGCTAACACCTTCTCCATTTTTTAATAAGTGATCCACTCTTCACTGATGCTACTCTGAATGGGGCGAGGGGGTGGTTTAGAAACGGTTTTACGTGTCCGATGTGCCACGGTTGTAGAAGTGGAAGGTAGTGGTGGTGGTGGTGGTGGTAGTGGTAATGGAATGACTTTGGTCTTCTTTTCTTTTTTCACTTCTGGTTTCCCTTCTTTCTTTTACACTTCTGTCGAAGGAGGAGTGGACATTTTCTTTTTAACCCAAGCTTTAAGTTCTTCTCGTTGAGGGTGTAGGGAAAGGGGTCAACAAGGACGCTGTAATCTTACTAGGGATGGGAGCTGCTGACGGTGTTTGAAAGACTTCTCGTGCCTCTTCTTCCTCAGACATCCGTGGGGTTGCGTCCATCGTGACCGTTGGGGGTGGTGGTGGTGGACTTTTCATCAAGGCCTTAAAATCTTTTGGAGTGGGTTGAGCTGTTTCGTCTAAAGCTTTTTGGTGAAAGAGTTGCAGTCGTTGTAACAACTGGTCGTACCGTTGCGATTTTTCCGTTTCTGACAAATCGCTGCGATCCATCAACGATTGCAATTCGTGTTGTAACTGAGACATTTCGGTCAAATGAGGATTGGGAGGTAAATGAGGGGTTCGTTGTTCTTGCCAACGATGGTATTCTATCTATCGTTTGTAAGGCACTAAAGCCAGTTTTCGTCCTTCCATCGGATTTCAAGGATCACGTCTGAGATCTTTTGACTCCAAAGGTCCCTTTCATCTTCTTGGACGTTTTTATCTTCATCCTCCCAGGATGTTTCCCAATGCTCCTTTCAGCAAGGGTCCTCCTATTGTTCCCATTACTCCTTTCAGCAACATGGGCAAAATGGGTAAAATTCCTCCGCGTTGCACCAACATCTTTTTCTTTTGACCAATGGGTATTTTCTTTTGGACCATTTGGCGAAGATCTTGTCGATGTTTGCCTAAGCATTCTTTCTGGTGTTTAGACAAAGGTATTGTGCCTTTCAAGACATTCAGACAACATTCGCACACGGTATCGATGACGTCTTTGGAGGCAGTTTGAATGAGTTTTTTTTTCTCATGGTTCGAGGAGATTTGGACACGACGGACAACATGTCCCAATGTTTGTCTAAACCAGGTGGCAGTCCTTTCCTTTTTCCTTTTCCTTTTCCTTTCTGGACAGAAGAACGACGATGGTGACGGTGTGCACGTCTTGGAGGGGACATCTTTGGGCATTGAGCAGCACAAAACACTGATCCTTATCGTTTGCCTCAGGTCTTTTTTATACTGGAATGCGACGCCACTGATTGTCTTTACGTGGTATCAACTTGATGACAGGCAACACACGTCGTGGAGGAGTTCGCAACGGACTAAATCGGGACAGTTCTTGCTTGGACAAAGCCAGTAAACTCTGTAACACACCCGTTCTCTCTTGGACTTTGATTTTGGGGGCAGGTACTTTGTGAGCAGCGGCCACTGCCGCTAAAGAGGATGAAGGTGTCATCGCTGGAGAAGTTTTTGGAGACGCTCTTTTGCGGGTAGAAACTGTTTTCTGTGGACTTTTTCTTTTCTGAGGCTGTGACCTGGTCTTGACACCGTTGCTCTTTTTCTTTTTCTTCTGGGCACGTTTGGGTGTGGCTTTTTCCTTGGAGATGACTTTGGGAGCATTAGGATCCCATTTTAAGAGGGAACGAATGATGACACCGCCTAGAGAACCGCTACCTCCAGGTTTCAAAATGATTTGCTTTTTGGTTTGAGTGTCGATGCGAGGATCGGCTAGCTGCGTCAAGGCGCCTTTGTTTCTCTCAAAACAACGTTTGGTTTGATGTGGAATCTGAATGATGCTTTGCAATAACTGACGTGCTGTCACCGTAAACCATCGTAAGACTTCTTTGAGACTAGCTTCTAAGACATGAGCCCGTATTTGTGGATTTTTTTCGCGACTGATATCGTACAAGGCACGAATCAATTTAATGGGAAGATGAGACTGAAGGGACGTCATGTTGACGATGTGTGAGACAGAGACACAGTGACCGAGGTTTTTATAGATTTTTTTTGGTGATTGTGGTTAAGTCGACGAAAGGGACGTGTACACGACAGGCCCTCCGTCTTGGCACCAATGGTGAAACAGATGGGTACGAAATCGCAAATAATCGGGAGTGGTGGGTTGTAAATGCACGAATAAATAAGCGTGTGGGGTTTGAGTGGCATCGTTGTACGCATTTGTCAGCCAAGGCGTTCCTAACTGTTTGGCTAAGACTTATACTTGCGATTTATCTCTAGGGCTTTTAAACAACACTACATAATGAGCACTGAGACTGATGGTACGATGGGCTTTCCTTTGTTGAAACAAATTTTGGGTGATGTAAATAACACTGGCGTTACGATGATGCCCTTTGCGCGTAAACCAGAGTTTAATTTCTTCTTCGTCTTTTCCTAACGTGTCCTCAAAGATAACCAAATGGGTTTGACTAGGGTCAGACACGATCCCGTCGTCTTCGCCAGGAATGCCTTCCACAAAGACGATGGAATCGCCTGGACTTTCTCGCAGAAGGCTGTACGCCGATTGCCACTCTTTGTAACACCACACGATGCGTTGATGGGGATAGTCGATCAAATGATGTTTATGTTCGACCAAACGTTTGACAAATTTGGTTTTGCCGGAACCGGTCGGTCCGGCAATGAGCATGTTAAAGGGATGGCGAAGATACAAGGCCTCCCAACTAGTCCGATCTACGTGTTCGTCAATGACTTTGACAGTGGAGGAGGAAGAGGGAGCAGAGACAGTAGAGGTTGCCATAGTAGTGTAAGAAATGTCACTTCTGACACGAGGACAGACAAGACAAGAGTTTGTATACTTTTTTTCAGGGCACGTTTATTGTCATCCTTAATGGTGAACAACACGAAAGACAAAAATACATAAAAGCCAAATGGTTAAGTACATGAATAAAATACACATCAAAACGATCAAAGTGGAATATAAACAAGTCTCTGTACAACATTTGTGATGATCAAGAGATGAAATATTAGGGGTACTGTGTAATGTTCTGAGAGTCTCTACACTCCTTGGCACAATCACACAAGAGTCCTCCCGGAATGGCCTTTCAGCGATGTCGATCACGATCCTGTCCTGAAGAGAATGGTTTTCATCGGTCACGACTTCTTCTTCTTCTTCTGGCACTGTCACTAACACTGGTTTAAAAGTTACTTTTTTCACGGAACGTTTTAATTTTTTAGGATTACAAATCTTGGGCATAGTGTGCCACTTCTTTTGTCCATGCCTCAAAAGCCCAACTTTTCCAGTCACGTACTTCTTTCCAGTGAGGGTGTAAGTCACAAGCTACACACACGTCGTCGTACACATCTTCAGTGCCTAAAAGCTGACGAATCTTGTTTTCCCGTAGAGGTTGAGAAGTATCAAGATGAAAGCGCAAAGCGTTGAGCAGAATAAGTCCCTCGTGTACATTTAAAGGGACCACTTTCATGCTTTTTGGAGTGGTAGGTACTGTTCGTAAGGAATCCACAAGGAATCGGCTGGTAAACGAAATCCCAGAAAGCAAGTCACTAAGACACACACTACACGTCGACACCAATTCAATGGACACAGTTCTTGTAATATTTGTTGGTAATCCTCCACTGTTTGAATAGTGTCATTGATTTCCTTCCACGGAATCTATTGTATTACGAATGATAAAGGTCGTGGCATAGTAGTCTGTTTTTATACCTCTTTTCTCTTACCTCAATCACTTCCCCTAGAGCGAAAGTAATGAACGTAGTGAGTAATTTCTGACCACTGCCATTCCAGGAAACGGTCAAGAATGTCAATACAATCTTCAAATGTAAATGGTCTAAAGCGAAATAGTAGAACGAACGAACCCTTGATCCAGAGAAATCGGACTTGTTTGTTGACTTTTGTTAATTTTCTCTTGTGAATTTCTCGACACAAGAGTTCTACAGTCACAAATTGAGATTTGGCTCTGGCAAGTCCCTGCCAAATGTGCTTGTAGATCTTCTCTTGCAATTTGTTTGGTAATCTTTGAAGATTATTTATTACATGGGCTTTAAATACTTGTCTAGGGGTTGTCCAACGTTTGACTCGTAACCAATCAGCTGGTTTCTTACACGACATGGTATGCCCACTTCAATGACGAGGTCCCACTAAAGGTAGGTAGTGACAATCTGTAGACCATCGGGCATGTTCCAGGTAAGTGCAATTTTTCTTCTCCCACTCGTGAAGTGACACACCACAACTGAAGCACTTGACTTTATCCTCTTCGCTCAAGTAGATAAATCCAGCTCTAGCTAATTCTTCGGAGGTAGGTCCTCCCACATATTTTGGCCATTTTCCTCGAAAGGTATGGAATCGACTTTCATAGTCACCGTATTCTGGCAAACGCACAGGGAACGAAAATTCGTCTTTCACAGGTTCATTTCGATGAGGGTATGGTGAAATATGTAGGAGTCTGCTCAGTTTTACATGACATCCGTAGGGTGGTAGCCGCATGGTTTCATTAGGATGACATCCATCATGAAAGCTAGTAAAGTGAAAAGGTGTACGATAACGAGTGGCATCACTTTCACATCCATCAGGTTTGACACGCACACCATCACTTTCCATGGTAGGTATGGTAGTAGTAGTTATAGCAAAGTTCCCATGATGATGTAGTACTGAATCACTAAGGTCATAGCGTACGGCATCCCTGCCATCGCAAGGCATAGCATCGTACTCGAGTTTACTCTTGCTTGATACTTGCTGTGTGAAAGGATTCATCTTTCTCGCTTGGCAATGGTAGTCACAAGGAACTATCGGTCTTAGACGTTGTCCCTTTTTGTACTAGTCGTAATGAAGTCTCGAGTTTGTACATCGTTCTTTTTTCATGACATGTTTTGGATGTCTTCCTTTCTTTCTTCTTGGACATCGGTACTACCTTCTCTAAGGTACAGTCACACCTGAACCGTAGTGTGCTGGGTGGAAATGCCTTAGAAAGGTAAGGACAATGCGGAGACCATTGAGTATGTTCCAGAATAGCTGAATCTGTATAGATACATCGATCCATACGCAACTTCAGACCACAATTGAAATACTGTACTTCGTATCCCAATCCAGTCTCAGGTCCCAAGTAGACAAACCCTGTTCTAGCTAACACATTCGCAGTAGGTAATCCTTCCCTATCCGTGGGCCATTTTTGAAACGTTTCCAGTCGACTAGCACAACTGCAATAGTCAGGCAAGAAAACAGGAAAATGGCATGGTTTGAACTTGGAGTTCTCTGTGGGTTTCTCACTGGATTATTGCTGTGTCGAAGTCATCCTTCTTGTTGGTAACTATCGTCTTGGAACCAATTTTTTATACCAGCTAGTCCGTACGGTAAAGTGAAGTGATTGGGAAGCCGTACTCGCTTCTGGTACACGATTTGAGAGACTTTTTCCAAGGGCCGGCTAACGATTTGGTGTGTGGATAAACGTACAATCTTGTGCGGTTCGTGGGTGGTCACTTTAAAACTTCCATCCTGTCCAGACTGCAAGCCTTCTTTCAAGACGCCAAAGTTTACCAGTTGACTGGTGCGATAATTGAGAGTCAATCCTTTCACTTTGCACTCTGTGTACACTTCTCCTTGTGGGTCACGGTATTCGTAGCCGTAATTGTTGGGACCACCACTTGCAAAACTTAGAATCTTGTCGTCGGGATGCTCGTCCGTCCAGGCTCCTAAACGGTCTCCTTCGATGACAGGGTGAGGTTGACCCAGACGATCGATGTAGATGCAACTGTCCGTGTCAAAATACAGCATACGATCTCCTAATAGTTCTAAAGCTTCGTACAGTTTTAAGGGAGCATGGGCTGTCACGTAAGCCGCAATGATGACATTTCCAAATTCGTCGGCTTCTACAAAGTCCAGTTCTTCTTCGTAATTGACTAAGATCAAGTCCTCACGAAGAACGTCCACGTGTTTTATGTATTTGGTTTTGTCGAGAATCATGTGAAATTAACGGGAAGGATCTGTCAAATACTCCGTCTTGGGGAAACATTGTCGTTGTGCCATTTTACCCCACAAACAATTTACCATCCCTTTGGCAATCGATCACCTTCCTTCGTTTTTCTCGACGTGGTCTAACGTGATTCCTTCCTACTCCCAGTATTTCTCTTTGAATTTTTGTTGGTCTTCGGGAGTGTGGCAGCAGGAAGGATAGCAGCTAGCTTCTTGTTTCAGTTTCAAAAAGGCATTCACGTAATCTGCAAAAATGCCTTTCTGAGACTCGTCGCAGTTGTGGTATTTTTCTGTCTTGGGAAAGTGGTAAATTTCGTACACTTGTAACAGTTGGTATCCCAAGTCCAGAGCTTTGAACAATTCCATGCTGACCCAAGTTCCCGTGAAGGCGCGTTCTTCCTGAGTGCGCTAACAAGGTTGGTCTTGGTTGCACGTTTCGGCGCAAGTACGGCACAAGGGAAACATCAGTTTTCCTTGGCAATGGTGAGGTAAAACGGGATGGTACAAGTACGTGGGAGGCAAGACTTTACATTTGATCAATCCTTCGTATTGTCGAATATTGTCCACGTCGACGTGTTCCGTCAGCAATTGTGGGTGCGCTGCGAGAAAGTGACAATATTTGCACACGTACGGATACAGAGAACACACGTTCAAGAATTTGATTTCCTCTCCTTTCTCCTCGTCGGCTTGGTATAGCAAACAGGTGGCATTCGTCCGTCCTCCGTACAAACTGTCCCTTGGGTTCAGTGGGTCTACCAGCTTGTAACTTTCCACGATGCGCTTAAACTCGGGATCAGTTTTCAATCGCTGATCGCACTCGTGTTCCCACATTTCTACCACTTGGTATCCTTGCTCTTCTAACTTCAAGCGTCGCTGACAAGTGGCCTGGTACAAGTCTTCCATAGTCCGTTGTAAAAATTGATTTTTAGTGTTACGTTGAGGGTAGCAGATGGGACATCCGTGAAAGAAGCACCCGTTAAACTCGTATACAATCTGGGGGTTTTCTAAGTCCCAGCCATCTACCGAATACCTTCCAATAGTCTTTTCGCCTCCTCCGTTGAGAGCATGTTGGATCCATTTGTCTTCCTTGTCACACAAGTAATGTAACCAGCGTAGCGTTTTGACCGAGTATTGACGTTTGACAAAATTGGTTGTTTGAGGACTGATGACAGCTAGGGTGTTTTCGGGCATAAATCGTTGGCGGTACATTAAGGAACACGCTTTGGCAATGGTTCAGACTTCTTTCAAAGGATCGATCCCCCCGCGTTCTATGAACAGTTCTAGAAATTTTCCACAGCAACGCCGTAAAATGTCCACGTCGGAACGACAATATTTTAACATTTCTTCCTGAAAGTCGAAAGGGTCCGAGGCGTGAGTCGGGTACCAAGCGTAGAAAGCTTCTCGTTGTTCGGTACGCATGTTGTCAGGGTCGTAGTAGTGAGCCTCGGGCAAACGGGGTAGAACGGTGTGTTGATTGGCTTCGGTATTGAAAAAGTGCGGAAAATAGCCTTTGGCCATATCTGTCATTCCAAACGTTTTAGGCATGCGACTCAATGCATGGCCAAGTAACTCATCGAATCTTTAAACTGCACTCGGCCCACTTGCATGGAAATGATTTTCGCTCCGTTCAAAGTCACTTTCGGACGTTCGGTACTTTGTTCCGTATAGTATCTGAGAAGAAATTGTCCATCGTATCCCGAAAAATTGTGAGCCATCACCGTAGCATATCGATGAAAATCTCCGTAACGTTCGATGTCTTCTTGACTCCATGTCTCATCGATAGGGTTTAAGATCCATTGGGCGAAATCGGTCAGCTTGTTTGGTCCCCGAGAGATTGTTTCACGTCCTCTAGGAATATTGCTACAGTGAGGGCAATGAGTCAAGATAGGTTCTTGGATGCACGTTTCGCAAGCTCGGTGAGCCACGCAGAAATTATAAATGTGAATGTCAGTCTCTTTCGAAAAAGATGAAATGGCCTTTCTTCTGGTCATTATCTTCTTTCTGTTGGGGCTGGTATTTTTGAATGTAGTATTGGTGTTCCATGTCCACGATTTGGTGACAAATGTGACATCGTTTCTTTCCTGAACAGACGTGCGCCTTGGCATTATTGGTACGTATGCCTTGTCCACAAGTAGGGCACAATCTCAGGAGCTGACAAGCACTTTTCTGCTGTGAACCTTGCGTCTTTAGATGTTGTTGGCAACAAGTTGGACTGACAAACGTGCGCTGACAAGCTGGGCAATGCACTCGTTCTTGTCCATCGTCTAGACAGGGCTTAGAGGCTAAACATCCCTCACATTTCGATCCGAAATGCTTATGTTGCTCTCGATTTTTATAGCCAGAGTCACATTTCTCACAGTAATAACTGTATGACAGGAATGCAGTGATACTGGTAATGGCATCAAAATGTTCATCGTGATGATAGACGTGAATGTATTTTCCGTCTTTGAAATTTTTGCCTCGAAACAACAGAGATCCGCGCACTTCTTGAGGGTGTACTTTCAAGGTGTAGCGTGGAGCCAAGACGTCTTGAAACTTTTGCATTTCAGGAATTCCACAGGGTGTGTCTTTGGATATATCCGCTTGCTATAACAGGAGTTCTGCTTCTCTTTGTTGTTTGGCTCGGCCCGATCGTTGAATAGTTTTCCAGGCTCTTTTCCATTCTGCCGTGTCGTTCTTGTCGGCATACGTTCGTCCTACGACGATGGCACGGGCTAAGCACATCTTGTCTTGAGGGTTCTTAATTTGAACGAGGCTCTTTTTGGTGCTGCGAAGGATGTCTACCAAGATAGCCTTTTTGCGTCCTGTCCCTTGGAGAAGAGACACGTGGGTCATGAACAGTGTCGCTTTTCCATTGGTGATGTGCAACGTGTCGTTGGATTGTTGCACGTGCTGAATCTTGTCCATGACTTGGGAAGGTGTCAATTCTGATGGGGTGCTAAACTCGATCCAAACGGGGAACTTCAAACTGTCGTGATGAATAGAAAGTCTCAAGCGATCGTCTTCTTTGGCTTGACATTGCCGTTTCATTGTAGTTAACAAAGAATCCCACACATCAGTGATGAACCCTTCTGCTTTCTCCAACGGTACGTCGGACTTGAAATCTTTAACCTTCACTGCGTACGTGTAGGCCGTAGTTCTAAATTTTCTGGAGGAGCGTTTGTCCGTCTCTCGTAGTACATTTGAGCGTTTACTGATGGTAATGGACTTTGATTTGGTGTAGACTCTCTAGGCCTAGATTCTGGTTCACTCATCTCATCTTCAAAATCGCCGGCATGAATTTGAGCCAAGACTTCGGCTACTGTGCGAGGCGATAAATCACGTTTCTGCCTCTTACATTCTTCTCTTTTCTTTACGAAATGATGCGATCGTTTCATCTTGACTGCAAAAAGTCAAATGACTACATTTGAAACGCCATAGACCCCTATATATTTATGTCAGGCTTAGTGCATATATAAAGTGCTGATGCATTCCCCCTCAGTATTCATTTTGTTCTCAACCGTTCAACACAATGGAAGAACCCACAAAAATTGAACTTCTGATTAGAGCTTTGCGACTTGTCATAAGAAAGTTTTCTTCAGACAAGCCGACGGACTACTCTCCCTCCTTTCGAGATAAAAGTCAAGATACTTGCTATATCTGCCAGAAGAAAGGGCATTGAGCTACAGAATGTCCAGACCGTCAAAAAAGCAAGACCAGTGTCAGAAGAGACAAAGGTCAAGAAACCTGTTATCATTGTAAAAAGAAAGGACATTGGTCTTCAGAATGTCCTAAGAAAGAACAGGAACAGGAGGAGGAGGAGGAAGAAGAAAAAGAGGTTCCCTCGGCAAAGGAAGAACCCAGACACGTTGAGAAAGAGAAGACAGAAAAGAAAAGAAGACGAGAAAAAAGTCAGGAAGAAGAAGAAGAGGAATAAAGTGTAAACGTGAAGACATTCAAAAAACAGAGAGAGTGAAAGAAGAAAAAAGACAGAGAAGAAGTCTATGAACTTTTTAAAAAGTGTTGTGTTATGTTGTGTTGTGATATTGAATTGTAAATATTTGTACCAGAATAGACCAGACTGAAAAAACGTAAGTGTCTCTTGGTTTTGATTGTTTAGAATAATAAGGGTCTACACCCACGCACTCACAACACGTATATCATAGGGTTAAACAAGGGGTTTTTTTTTAGTTTTAATTGATTTTGGCAAAATGAATTAGTATCTCTTTTCGAAAGAAGCGAGTGGCCCTGAAAAGAACCATTGGGTGTTTGTTTTTTCAAAAAACAAACTACTTAGGAGCGAGAAGCAATCCGCTTTAACTGCCTTAAGCCTTTGCCACGGCCAAGGCTTGTGGACTTGCTCCTGTCAATGATTGGATAGAAATCACTAGGGGTGGTATCTCTGGTGTAGTAACAGGGTTGGACTGTTTGGCTCGGGAAGGTCTTTTTCTCTTGGGTCGTAATAAAGAAGTCTGATACATTTGTTTCAGACTTCTTAACTCGGCCAAAATGTCCAAGAGTACCGTTACCGTTTGAGGTTCACTGTTCTCCTTCTCTCCTAGACCTTGTTTCTTCTCTGCTGCTTCTTCCTGTCGTTTCCTTCTTACCTCTTCTTCTTCTCGCTGTTGCTGTTCAAGGAGAAATGCTTGTTCTGCCTCTTTCTGCTGCTATAAAAATTTCTCCAATTCTTCTTTCTGTCTTTGTTTAAAATCGTCGACGTGTGGTAAAGAAGGAGAAAGTGGCGAAGGTACTGGTACCGGAACAAATTCTTGCGAAGAAGAGAAAAAATCTACTAAATCCCAGTTGAAATCAACCTCTTCTGGAAGTAGCGCTGTGTTAACTTTGGTAGCCGCTGCTATGCCATCGCTTTTCCTCTCCAAAGCCGGTGCACCCCAATTCATCATCTTCTTAGGTTCAGTCATGTTTCAAAAAACAATGTCGCATCGATTCACTGCGCACAGACGCTAACGCACCTATATAGGGAATGTGACGTCACAGGTAGCTCTCTTCGGATTGGAAGAGAGACTCCGCGAAGTGACTGAATTTTGTAAAGCGTGTTGGGATTGGTGGACAATTTCAATCCTTTTCGATCCGGTCTTCCACTATAAATAAACGCGGTTCACTTCATTCCCTTCACCTGTTCTTGTCACAAAGATGTGGACCAACGTAGAATCGTCTACGCTCCTATCGTCGATGCTGTTCAACCCGGACTATCCCATGTATGTCAGATCATCATGGGCAATTACCCAGATCACTGATACTGCCCTTTGGAAACGAAGGATCTATGTGGAGAGACAAGGCTGTCTGAAGCGAGTTCTGATTTATGGACCAGAGGTTAGACGAAATTTGAGGAAGAGAAGAAGATCTATGCGATGCCCTCTATGTTAACGGAATGGTGTTAACATAACAAACAAAGGCCCTTTTCAGGACCACTTCATAAGCCTCGTAAAGATATTTATTCTTTCTTGCCTAAACAAAAATTTTATTCGATCTTATAATTTATTTTTTAACTTTCTAAAACATTATTCTCTTCCCTAAAAAATTTGTTTAGTCGATTTTATAATTCGTGTAGGATAGATTGATGTTCATCAATCTATGGAAAAAAAAAAACGAATATATAAAACATACTCTACTAAAACACGAACGTGACTGAATCGTGTTTGTATATAGAAATGACACAGGTGGCATGACGTCACGGTACTACATTGCTACATTGTTACCAATGTCCAGTACCGTGACGTCACCCTACCGGTTCCATTCCACTTGTCGCTATACAGGCCCAGGGTGTGTTAGTCGCTATACAAAATTTCCATTGTCGTTAAAGTGCACCAAGCTGTGGTTTTGACGCCAAAAAACGTGTCGCCAAAGTGCCCCAGGCGGGGTCTGTAATGTATTTTCCCATTGTCGCTAAAGTACCCCACTTCACTACTGGCGCCTCATAGCAATTCTCATCTGAACGAAGTCATTCTAGATTCCTAAGATAGAAATTGAGTGTTATAAAAATAAGTATAGGGAAGTGCAAATATATACCAAACAGAAAGGAAAGTGCTATCCCTGGAGTCTAAGAGAAAATGATAATACTAACATATTGTCATAAATGATATTACAAATCATTTTCATAGAGCTTAGAAGCGATAGATAAATTGATTTCGTACCTACGGAGATTCGATCCCGTTATTTATTCGTTTTTGTAAAAATTTTGTTAGTATGGTATTTATTTATTATGGGATTCAGGGATATGCGCTTTCCTCAGTTTGTCTATTAGTATCAATTTGTCATTATAATTTTATATAAACGTTGCATTTCTCAATGACAGTGCTAAATTCTGTTTACCTAGCTAGTATGCTTTCATACCACTGGATTCCTGCCATTCGATACACTCATTCATTTTAATTACCTTCTATGTACACTAATCTATGCTCTTGACATTTGTAAATATTAAATGATAGTGATCTTCGCCAGTACAATAAACGCTGATGTAGCAAATCTGTGTCGATGTCTGCTCTTGGCAGTATTCACAGACAGAGATGTGCAGCTTTAAAGAAATTTAAATTATCATGAGAGCGGTAGGTGTGACATGTCGCATGACGCCACATAGTAGACAACTAAGAAAGCATCAAGAACACTTGTACCAAAGTGTATTTTTTACTGAACCAACCAGTTATACTGGAATCAATGTGGCTGTATAACTCGTATCGTCTGAAGTAAGTGTAAAGAGCAAGTCTGTATTAAGAATTGCATTATGCAACACATATTATGTTCTTACTTGGTTTACTGAAATATTTAAAATTTTAGTTATGCAGATCGTGTAACAACTCTATTTTTGTAATATGAATTCATACTGGAAAACAATACAATTAGTTTAAAGTGTGATATGATTCATGAATACAAACAACGACACAAGTACATAGCTGCCAACCATCGAGATTTTGGCGTGAATTTCACGACATTCTACAGCGATTCATGAATTCACGCCCATGCAAAACTAAAAAAAAAAAAAAAAAAAAAAAAAAAAAAAAA
>JAECUM010012250.1:0-85392 GCA_016617855.1 Megalonaias nervosa
TATATAAATCTCGGGCTTGTATTAGTATAAGTCTGTCTCTATCTCTATTGTGTTTGTCTCTACCTAGAGTGGTAGCCACGCGTATTCAGGTCAGCCACTTGCTACATTGTTACAAGTGTCCAGTACCGTGACGTCATGCCACCTATTCCATTCCTCTTGTCCCTATACAAAATTCCCATTGTCTCTAGGGTTGCCCAATTAAACATTACGGTCTACGTGTCGCTATAAACCTTGTCCGTCTATAGTCCCACCCATGTTAAAATTCCCATGTTAAATTCCCATTGTCGCCAAAGTACAAACACCCTGTTTTAACATTAAGGTCCCCATTGTCGCTAAAGTATCCCCATATACTACTGAGAGTTTATAGTAATGTCTAGCACTGGGGCATTATGCCGCAGACATGTGGCATCATGTCCCACCCAGTCACAATATCCTGACACCAGGCCGACTAGTGCTAACACTAACCTCTTAATTCTAAGCGCCAAACAAGGCAGCTGCTAGTACCATTTTTATAAGTCTTTGGTATGACTCGGCCGGGATCCAACCCGCGACTTCTCTACTTTTGTGAGAAAAAGGGATTTGTCGCAAGTCATGTACCTTTCATATTTATGTGTGTGTGTGTGTGTGTGTGTGTGTGTGTGTGTGTGTGTGTGTGTGTGTGTGTGTGTGTGTGTGTGTGTGTGTGTGTGTGTGTGTGATGTGCACAAACATTTACGGCTGGATGTGATGTGATTTGGATTTTTAACGTAGCTTTAACAGTTTTGCAGTCATATCGCTAAGATGTCTGCAGTGTGACAGTTTATAGTGATGTCTAGCACTGGGGCATCATGCCGCAGACATGTAGCATGATGTCCCACCCAGTCATATTATCATGACACCAGGCCGACCAGTCTTAACACTAACCTCTCAATGCTGAGCGTCAAGCGAGGAATCTGTTAGTACCATTTTTGTAAGTCTTTTGGTAAGACTCGGCCGGGGATTGAACCCACGACCTCCCGCATCCGAGGCGGACGCTCTAACCACTAGGCCACCGGAGCGGTATTTACTGCTGGAAGAATGTCCATATTATGAACAATCTTGAATTCGAGAGGTGGCTAATTATTACAGAGACGTGTAACTTTTATTCTATTTTAAGAAATGAAATCACGTATGAAAAACGTACGATTACGACTGCCATACTGTCATGTTTTGTGTTTGTCTTTCTGTAAGTCTATTATTTACGTTTTTTATGTTCCACGACTCAAACTTACAAACTCTTCTACCCTTTTATCATTTTAGCCTGTGATAGTTATGTAAGTGTGATATTATGATTGTGTGAATGCATTCGTACCCATTTCTCTCCTATACAATCAATGGGTGACTATATATGCTTACTTTAGAATTTGCCTCGTCAGCTGTTTTGTTTCAGACAAACGCTAAGTCTTATATCTTACTCAGTCAGAAAAAATGTTAAGAATCTGGCCACGAAGTACTGACACAATTTAGGAATACTAGCTTTGTTGACTTGCCATAAAGAAACAAATGTATAATACGGAGGGGGGATTTGCACTTGCTTGTAACTTTATTAAAATAGCATATAGTTGTAATACGAAAATAAATAAAGTTAATTTCAATATATTTTAGTGGAAATTACTTCCAATATAATTTAATGAAAAATTAATCCAGTGAAAAATTAGTTTTAATACAATTTAGAGAAAATTTCAATGTTATTACTTTTACTCAAAAATTCTGTCCTAATAGAAGTACTAGGGGTAGTAGGGAAAAACAAGGGGTTTCACTTTTATTTCAACTCCTTTCTTTCGCATCCTAATCCTTTTGTGAGTTAGTTTTGGGGATGCTCAGCAGGTTTGGGTGTTGGTCAGTAACAGTATGTATTGTTTAGTAATAGTGTTCTGGTCAGTAGTCCGGTGCGTTGGTCAGTAAGTGTTGGTGTTGCTCAGTAGTTGTAGGAGCTGGTTAGTCGATGTGTATGCGTGACATTTTTGATTACATTTTCTCTTGTCCACATAACGGCTCATGATGTTAATCCAATGGCGAATGTTCAATTCCCTTGATCCGTACGACGTCTGACTGTAATGTAGCCCGTTCTACGACTAATATTAATGTGGAACTTGATCGAAGACCCAAAGTGTTTCAATTGTAAAGTAACTAAATCATTTTGAGATAAATATACTTGAAATCCACGTACGAAAGTGTGCTAAAATGGTCGAAATAACACACCGGTACAATATTAAACTACTGTCGCACATCGGTAGAGGTCGAGGATACGGATTTTCCTGAAGAATTAATTGTTATATAGAATTTTTCGACTCACCTACAGGCCTGCTATACAGGCATGCATATTTATAAATTCACTAGGTTGCATTCAGACATTTTAAACAGTGTTATATTGCATGATTGGTGGGAGAGATAAAATTCACAGGATCTGCATCTACGGAATTTCATCAGTAACGCTAATCGCGAGTCATTAGCACGTAGAATAGTCTTAAGTTGAATATAGGAGCTGCGGGTTAGCGCGCCGGACTCTCGACCGAAAGAGTGAGGGTTTAAATCCTGCAATCTGATCATCCCAGATTTGCTACAGTTACATCTCCTTGGACAAGACACTTTATGGCAATTGCTTCAGCACTAAATAACCTGCTTTAGTTGATGTACTGTTGATGTAGTGTTACGATGAGAAAATTCCTCTGTCGGATATACATGTATGCTCATTCAAAGTATGAGGGAGGGAACATGCCATTGTACTAAACTGTCTATTCATGGCATGCTCAAGCTTGTTTAGTGACTCAGATTTATATATTGTTAAAATTCAAACAATTTTTGTTATCTATCTTGATCAACACGTCAGATGGAATTCACATATCAATCACCTATTTGCAATGATCGTCAACAGAATTATCTTCATAAATTCTTGTCTAGACTTCCCCACTCGTTATTTAAATTTTTCTGGATATATACCCTCACTGTTAAACTATAGACGGAAACAGGTCGAATCATGATTTATTCAGAGTTGATAAACTCCAGAAAAAGGGAACGCTAATAATTATGACTAATTATGAAACTTCCTATTTCGACTAATCATTTCTAAAGCTATTTTACTGTATCACCACCTACCATTTGAAATTCCGCTGTCGATCCGTAATTCAGATTATCTTGCTTCATTTAAATCATTGACCCGCTAGATTGGTATCTTTTAAGCCTTCGGTGCAGCATTGTATATAAAGGTAATCGGTTCATGTTTAAATCTATGTAGATCTGCATGAATCTTGAGTGCATGTCCGAGAATAACTGAGTGTGTTAGTTAATATGTTTTGAACATTAAAAGTTGCATGGTAATCTATTGGGCTAAAGTGATTATTGATTTTGAAGAAAAAGTATCTTCTCGTATCTAATCACTCTTATACAAAAACTTTGGTCAATAAATGACAATGACAATGAATGGTTACTTGAAGTAAAATCCATATTAGATGATGTTGGGTTAAGTTATGTATGGAGAAATCAAAGTTTGTATTAGTTAATTTGTTAACACATTAGGTAGAACAAGGACTACAAGATCAATACATACAATCTTGGGAAGCTAACATCAATACCTCACCTAAAGTTCTAAACTAAATGTTATTTAAAATGAGTTTGGATTTAGAAAAGATATATTTCTTGTTACCAGAGCCGGATTAAAGGCTTCCAGGGCCCTAAGCACTGCAAATATTATGGTGCCACCCTCAGTAGTGGTAGGGGACGATATAGGGCATATGGGGCAAAAGGAGGAAAAACAGCCTGGGACGATATGGGGCAAAAATGTATAAGGCCTATGAGAACAGAGAAGGAAAAACACCCTGGGATGATATGGGGCAAAGATTTATAGGGTCTATGAGACCAAAGAAGGAAAAACACCCTGGGACGATATGGGGACAAGATGGATAGGGTTCATACACATATATGGCAAAGTGATTAAATATCTTTTCGAGGCATATGAGTGGCCCTATTCACACAAACGTACACTAACGCATAAAACACGCACACTCTTCTATCCACACAGACGGGAAGAGAAGAAAAAAACACACCATATCTACTATCCACACAAACGTACGCGAACGCATAAAACACACACACTCTACTATCCACACAAACACACACTCTACTATCCGCACAGACGGGAAGAGAAGAAAAACACACCATATCTACTATCCACACAACGGGAAGAGAAGAACAAAACACACCATATCTACTATCCCCACAAACGTACGCGAACGCATAAAACACACACTCTACTATCCACAAAAACACACATACTCTACTACCCACACAGACGGGAAGAGAAGAAAAAAAAAACCCACAATATCAACTATTCACACAAACGTACGCGAACGCATAAGACACACACTCTACTATCCACACACACATCAGTAAAGGAGTGAGTGTTTATAGCCACACTACTTCACACAAACTGGCAACATGAATAGTCTCTCTTTTTTAGAGATATGGTTAGCCCTGAGAAGGGCTGTTTTTCTAACTCCAAATGCACCTGGTTAATGCTGGCACCTCCCAGGTCGTGCACTACTCACGAACCTCCTACTCCAATCTTGCTCCCAATTCAGTGTTGTTCTTGGGAGTGCAGAGGGGGCTTGAGCTGCTTCACTGTCCCATTCTTCAGTTTGAGGGATAGTGAACACTTGTTGTTCCCTCTGTCTTCTATACCAGACCCGAGGATGATGATGATCTGGCCTCATTGCCTCCTGTGCACGCTGTACTGGTGGTTGATGTGGTTGTGGCTGTGGTTGACGTGCCTCTGGTGTTATTACCTGTGGAGGCATTGGTGTCCTCACCTCAGGTGTCATCTCGCACAGTGGCCTTAGAATGAGGTGAGGCAGGATCCTTTCCCCTTTCTTTTCCTTCTTTTTCCTCTTCTCCTCTTCTATTCTTGCACTCTCTGCTATGGCTTCCATAGCCAGCTCGTCTAAAAGACGCCTGGCATATTCCAGGTGCCTCTGTAGTTCTCGAAGCTTGGTAAGTCTACTCATGCTTCAATGTTGATACGTCAACGTTGGGTACTCTGCCTCGCTTTATATGGCTCAAACGCGGACGCGATAGAAAAAATCCCTACAGGGTTTTGTCAGATCGGAACACTATGATAACTAATGTCATGGTGAGGGATAGAGAGAAGTCAAAGAGCATATATTCACAGTGTTTCCTTTTTGAAAACAAACGACAGACACATTTTTTTTCAAAACACAACATTTTTTATTTAACAAACAACTAACAATTTATATAAAATCAAACAAACAAGCTATTTTTGACAAGGTTGACAACGTTGTGAAATTAAGCTAGATTTCCACTGATGGAAGTCATGAGGCCATTGATGTACACTGCGTTTCCTAGCTAAAGACAAAAGATAGCCATAACGGTCACAAAACCATCTATCTACTTTCTCATCGTTTCTAGAAGAGTTACGATCAAAATAAGTCACTAAATGTTCTAAAGAATATCCAAGACTGCGTTGATGAAGAAAATACACACAATATTTTCCACACACCATGGAATCTGTGCCTTGTAATTTCATATTATTGAATCGTGTCGTCTGGGCATTTCTTCTCATAAAGTTGATGATGTCGTCTTCCAAAGGGGGTAATCCATACGAATCAAAATATTCCACACAATCCTCTTTAGGGAAGTAGACGGCTACCCAGTGGGTTCATGGGAGATGACTGTCGTCTGTGTTGATGACATAAGCTTGATGGTCTTGAGGTTTGCGATGAGGTTGTTCATCTTTAGCACCCACCACAGGATTCAAAGAAGCAGTGTACGAACTGTTGCTCAGAAGGTAATAAAGTTCCCAGGTATCCATTTTTTTTGTTTGTTTTTCCAAAGGGAATAGTAAGTCATCAATTCAATTCTGACTTTTTGCTTGAAAATTTCTGACAAGTAACCGTTTCTTTGTTTCGTCTTCGCACTCTGGGCTAAGATAGCTTCGATGCGATAGATCTCTAAAGTAGTCAATGGGGGAGGGGGAGGAATGATCACGCAAGCCTTCATACCACTCATGCAACACTGCTTCTTCTGAGATGAGATTCCAAATGTTGTCTAGATACTCGTTCAATTTTTCTTCTTGACTCATCATCAGACATTTATCGTGTTGAATTTGACTGGGATAATCGTTTTGACATCCATAGCAATCTTTCTTGGTCAATTCAGTAATTTTACCCGGCAGGTGTTTGGCAATACAGGCAACTAAATGTTGTTCTTCTTCTGGCCATCTGGATGTGACCACCTCATCCTCTTCGTCTTCGTCCTTGTCTTGGGCTTTTGCTTTCACGATATCCTCCCATTCCATTTCCAAAGATTCTCCATCATTCAAAGAGGGATAAGAGTCTTCCTTAGTTTCTAATAGTCGAGAATGACTTCTCTCAAACTGGTGATTTCGATGGTATTATCGAATTCGGCATACAGGATGACGTTCACCGTCTCGGCGAGAGCTTCTGCAAACTGAAGTTCCACACGTAGTTGACCGGATTTTATAGGGTGGAAATGTCCCTCGTCGCTGCCTTGACCTGGAGTGAAATCAAAGGCCCACAAAGTATAACCTCCTGCATAATCTTCGTACTTAATACCGTGACTGGTGTTTGTTCCTAGCTGTCCGGTAGCTTCGTACAGGGACAAGTACGATCTCAAGTAATTCTTCTGGGTAAAGTTAGGTTCGAAGGGTTTGGTGCACAAGGTCTTGCCATCGCGACTGACTTCGATCTTGGACACTGTAACGCTTAAACTGGAAAGGATTTTGATCGTGGGCTCCATTGAGAGCTGCATTGCTCACGCTACCAACGATTAATGGTGAATGCAATGGTGAAAGCTTTCACTTCTACGCGTCGTATCGGATACTTGGCGGTCGTTCTGCTCAACGTGTGACTGATGTCGTTTCCCGCTTTAGGTAACACTTCTACGCGCCGTACGTAATGTCTGGCTTCTTGGATGATGGTTTTGTACTCGTTGGTTCCGATGGTAAGATTGGTTGTACGCTTGGACTAGATGCGATAAGACGTCGATGTACTTGAGAGTGTGTTGATGCGTAAAATATTTCCACATGCGTTCTTTCAAGGTGTGTTGAAAACGTTCCACGATGCTGGCTTTGGTTTCGGGATTCTCGATGGTGAAGAAATGAATGTCACGTTTCTTTAATTCTTTTTGGAAAGCTTGGTTTATAAATTCGGTGGCTTTGTCAGTTTGCCATCTAAGAGGGTGACGAACGCTTTGTTTCAACACCAGTTTGAGGGCTCGCACTAACTCACTGCTCGATTTGGAGGTCAATGGCACGATCCAAGCAAATTTGGAAAAGACGTCGATGACACAAAACAAATATTTGTAGCCACGACTGTAGGTGGCCAAATCAGATACATCGGCTACATCGGCTTGACATTGATGATTGATGCCCTCCACTCGGGTGCGACTTCTGGAAAATTTTCGTTGAATGGGTTTGTGTAAGGTGCACGTGCCCTGTTTTTGTAACCATCATTGCACTTGAGGTAAACGGACACTTTTCAGTCGAGTTTTGGCAGCACGATACAATTTCTGAACTCCTCCGTAACCTGCAGGATGGGATGGATCGTAGCAAATGCTGGCTAACACCTTATCCATTTTTTTAATAAGTTATCTACTCTTCACTGATGTTACTCTGAATGGGACGAGGGGGTGGTTTGGAAACGGCTTTACGTGTCCGATGTTCCACGGGAGTAGAAGTCGAAGGTAGTTTTGGTGGTAGTGGTGGCGGTAATGGAATGGCTTTGGTCTTCTTTTCTTTTTTCACTTCTGGTTTCCCTTCTTTCTTTTTGACTTCTGTCGAAGGAGGAGTGGACATCATCTTTTTAACCCAAGCTTAAAGTTCTTCTCGTTGGGGTGTAGGGGAAGGGGTCAACAAGGACGCTGAAATCTTACTAGGTATGGGAGCTGCTGACGGTGTTTGAAAGACTTCTCGTGCATCTTCTTTCTCGGTTATCCGTGGGGCTGCGACTGTCTTGACCGCTGGGGAAAGTGGTGTTGGTAATGGACTTTTCATCAGGGTCTAAAAATCTTTCAGAGTTGGTAGAGCTGTTTCGTCTAAAGCTTTCTGGTGAAAGAGTTGCAGTCGTTGCAACAGTTGACCGTACCGTTGCGATTTTTCCGTTTCTGACAAATCTGAGATCTATCAGCGATTGCAGTTCGTGTTGTAACTGGGACATTTCGGTCAAATGTGGATTGGAAGGTAAATGCGGGGTCCGTTGTTCTTGCCAACTATGGTATTCCATCCATCGTTTGTAAGGTACTAAAGCCAGTTTTCGTTCTTCCATCAGATTTTAATGGTCACGTCTGAGATCTTTTGATTCCAGTGCCCTCCTTTTATCTTCTTCGACCTTTTTATCTTTGACCCATTCCTTGTGAAGCAGCTCCCTGCATGAGTCCCATAATCTTTGTTCCCAATACTCCTTTCAGCACGGGTGCAAACAACATGATCAAAAGGGCAAAAATCCTCCGCGTTGTACCAACAACGTTTTCTTTTGATGGATGGGTATTTTCTTCTTAACCATTTGACGAAGAACGTGTCGATGTTTGGCTAAGCATTCATTATGATGTGTAGACAAAGGTATCGTTCCTTTAAAGACATTCAGACAACATTCGCACACGGTATCGATGACGTCTTTAGAAGCGGTTTGAATGCGTTGTTTTCGTATGGGTGGAGAAGCTTTGGACAGGACGGACAACACGTCCCAATGTTTGGCTAAACGAGGAGGCATTCCTTTCTTTTTCTTTCCTTTGGCGGTAGAAGTGGGATCGCTTCTGAGGGGTGACATTTTTGTTTGTTTGCTCCGGGGCACATCTTTTCTTTTTCCTTTTCCTTTTTGGACAGAAGAACGAAGATCGTAACGGTGTGTACTTCTTTGAGGGGACATCTTTGGGCGTTCGGGAGCACAACAACACGTTTACCTCAGGTCTTTTTTATACTGGAATGCGTCGCCACTGATTGTCAGCTCGTCGTATCAACTTGATGACAGGCATCACTCGATGCTGAGGGGTTCGCAACGGACTAAATCGGGACAGTTCTTTCTTGGACAAATCCAGTAAACTCTGTAACACGCCCGATCTCTCTTGGACTTTGATTTTGGGGGCAGATACTTTGCAAGTATCAGCCACTGCCACTAAAGAGGAGTAAGAGGGTGTCACCGCTGGAGGAGAAGTTCTGGGAGATGCGGGTTTCCATTGTTTCATCAAATTAGGAAAGACACGTGTCAAATCGGGTTTGGCTGGCATCACCACCAACGGAGAAGTGAAAGATGCTGAGGCTACTGGAGACACGGTCACCGTTGCGGCAGGTCGTTGTTTGCCAATGTAAGGTTGTGTCCTGGCTGCAGTGCCTCTCTTGCGGGTAGAAGCTGTTTTCTGTGGGCTTTTCTTTTTCTAAGGCTGTGACCTGGTCTTGACACCGTTGCTCTTTTTCCTTTTCTTCTGGGTACCTTTGGGTCGGGGAGTGGCTTTTTTGGGGGAGGACTTTGAGAGCATTGGGATCCCATTTTAAGAGGGAGCGAATGATGACACCTCCTAGAGAACCGCTACCTCCAGGTTTCAAAATGATTTGCTTTTTGGTTTGAGTGTCAACGCGAGGATCGGCCAGTTGCGTCAAGGCTACTTTGTTTCTCTCAAAAAAAGCGTTTGGTTTGATGTGGAATGTGAATGATACCTTGCAGTAATTGACGTGCTGTCACAATAAACCATCGTAAGACTTCTTTGAGACTGGCTTCTAAGACACGAGCACGTATTTGTGGATTTTTTTTTTTGCGAATGATGCCGTACAAGCCACGAATCAGTTTGACGGGAAGATGAGACTGAAGGGACGTCATGTTGACGATGTGTGAGACAGACCCAAAGTGACCGAGGTTTTTATAAATGTTTTTGGTTGTTGTTGTTGTTAAGTCGACGATGGAGACGTGTACACTACAGGCCCTCCGTCTTGGCACCAGTGGTGAAACAGATGGGTACGAAATCGCAAATAATCGGGGGCGTGGGGGGTGGGCGTGAGGGGTTTGAGTGGCATCGTCGTACGCATGAGTCAGCCAAGGCGTTCTTAACTGTTTGGCTAACACTTGCATTTGCGATTTATCTCTAGGGCTTTTAAACAACACCACGTAATGACCATTGAGACTGATGATGCGATGGGCTTTACTTTGTTGAAACAAATTTTGGGTGATGTAAATGACACTGGCATTACAGTGATTCCTTTGCGCGTAAACCACAGTTTAAATTCTTCTTCGTCTTCTCATAACATGTGGTCGAAGATGACCAGATAAATTTGACTAGGGTCAGACACGATCCCGTCGTCTTCACCAGGAATGCCTTCCACAAAGACGATGGAATCGCTTTGACTTTCTCGCAGAAGGCTGTACGCCGATTGCCACTCTTTGTAACACCACACGATCCGTTGAGGGGGACGACCGATCAAATGACGTTTATGTTCGATCACACGTTTGACAAATTCGGTTTGGCCTGAACCGCTAGGTCCGGCAATTAACATGTTAAAGGGATGCCGAAGGTACAAGGTCTCCCAACTAGCCCGATCTAAGTTTTCGTCGATGACTTTGACAATGGAGGAAGAGGGAGCAGAGAAAGTAAAGGTAGCCATAGCAGTGTAAGGAATGTCATTTTTGACACGAAGACAGACAAGACAAGAGTTTTTATACTTTTTCAGGACACATTTATTGCAATCTTTAAAATGTGAACAACACGAAAGACAAAAATACATCAAATCCAAATGGTTAAGTACATGGATACTGAACGTTTGAAGTCAGGATGACAAATTTTGGGCATAGTATGCCACTTCTTTTGTCCAAGCCTCGAATCCGAAACTTTTCCAGTCACGTACATCTTACCAATGAGGGTGTAAGTCACAAGCTACACACACATCGTCGTACACATCTTCAGTACATAAAAGTTGACGAATCTTGTTTTCCCGCAGAGGTCGAGAAGTATCGAGATGAAAGCGCAAAGCTTTCAACAGAATGAGTCTCTCGTGTACATTTAAAGGGATCACTTTCATGTTTTTTGGAGTGGTATGTACTGTTCGTAAAGAGTCCACAGAGAATCGGCTGGTAAACGAAATCCCAGAAAGCAAGTCACTAAAATGCACACCACACATCGACCCCAATTCAATGGACACAGTTCTCGTAATAAGTGTTGGTAATCCTCCACCGTTTGAATCTTGTCATTGATTTCCTTCCACGGAATCTGTTGTATCACAACTGATAAAGGTCGTGGCATGGTAGCTAGTTTTTATACCTCTTTTTGTCGGAGGTAATAAGTGTACGTTCTGCACAGAGCTAATCGTACTCCAGTAGCGAATCCAAATTTTGTAGTCTTTAGTCACTAGTTCGCACACTACACACCGCACAGAATTTTCCTCTACAGACAAAATTTGGTAGCGTAAAAGGTTTTGGTACTCCTCTAACTCTTCCTCTTGAATTCGTTGTAGTATGGCCAGCGTGTAAGTAGAAGGATGAGTAGCAATCAAAGTCTTCTGGTCCTCGTACAGTTGAACAATGTCTGACCACTGGAACGCTTTCACATGAAACAATCCTCTTATAGCATTCAGGTACAAATGGTTCAAACATCGGTGACGTAACGGATGCAATTGTTCTTTGCGTTTCAATTGTATTTTCACCAACTCTCGGTAAATGCGTTCTCTCAACTCCGTAGGCAAATCACGAATGTTCTCTTGTAAAGTGTACATTCAAGAATCACTGGGTCGTAGCCAATAGCCGCGTTTATGTTTGTGACTTAAGTAGTGTCCTCCCATAATCAGTCTTCGTTTACTTTGGAAAAGAGCATAGTTTAAAAATGGAGAAATGATTCTGAATTTGAGTTTCACTTGTATTTTGACTAACTCTGGGTAAATGCGTTCTCTCAACTCCACAGGCAAGCCAAGAATGTTCTCTTGTAAAATATCTATCCAGAGATTACGGAGGTCGTCCAACTAAAGGTAGGTAGTGACAATCCGGAGACCATCGAGCATGTTCCAGGTAAGCGGAATCTTTCTGTTCCCACTTGTGAAGTGACACACCGCAACTGAAGCACTTGACTTTATCCCCTTCGCCCAAGTAGATAAATCCGGCACTTGCTAATTCTTCAGGGGTAGGTCCTCCCAGATATTTTGGCCATTTTCCTCGGAAGGTTTGGAATCGACTCTCAAAGTCGCAGCATTCAGGCAAACGCACAGGGAACGAATATTTGTCTTTCACAGGTTCATTTCGATGAGGGTACGGTGAAATCCGCAGGAGTTTGCTCAGTTTCGGATGACATCCGTAGGGTGGTAGCGCACGATTTCATAATGATGACCTCCACCATGAAAATCAGTAAAGTGAAATGATGCACAACGACGAGTAGCATCGCTTTCACATCCGTCAGGTTTGACACGCACAGCATCACCTTTCATGGCAGGTATAGTCATAGCAAAGTTCCCATGATGTGATACTGAATCGCTGAGGTCACAGCGTACGGCATCCCTGCTATCGCAAAGCACAGTATCGCACTCCACTTGAGCATCATCAAACTTGAATGGTATGGTCTGTTTGTTAGCATTCATCTTTCTCGCTTAGTGTTGGTAGTCACAATGAACTATCAGTTTTGGATGTTGTCCCCTTTTATATGCAGACCAATATAAACGTGACCGTACGGTAAAGTGAAGTGGTTGGGAAGCCGTACTCGCTTCTGGTACACGATTTGATAGACTTTTGCCAAGGGTCGACCGACTATTTAGTGTGTTGGTAAACGTACAATCTTGTGAGGTTCGTGGGTGGTCACTTTAAAATTTCCTTCCTGTCCAGACTGCAAAGTTTCTTTCAGCACGCCAGAGTTCACCGCTTCACTGGTGCAATAACTGAGAGTCAATCCTTTCACTTTACACTCGGTGTGCACTTCTCCTTGTCGGTCTCGGTATTCGTAGTCGTAATTTTTGGGACCGCTACTAGCAAAACTTAGAATCTTGTCGTCGGGATGCTCGTCCGGCCAGGCTCCTAAACGGTCTCCTTCGATGTCAGGGTGACGTTGACCTAGTCGATCGATGTAGATGCAACTGTCCGTGTCAAAATACAGCACACAGTCTCGCAACAGTTCTAAAGCTTCGTACAGTTTTAAGCGAGCATGGGCTGTCTTGTAGGCTGCAATGATGACATTTCCAAATTAATCGGCTTGTACAAAGTCCAGTTCGTCTTCGTAATTGACTAGGATCAAGTCCTCACGAACGACATCCACGTGTTTCATGGTTTTGCTTTTGTCGGGAATCATCTGAAAGTAACGGAAAGGTTCTTTCAAATACTCCGTCTTGGGTAAACATGGTCGTTGTGCCATTTTGCCCCACAAACAATTTAACATCACTTTAGCAACGATCGCCTTCCTTCGTTTTTCTCCACGTGATCTAAAGTGATGCCTTCCTGCTCCCAGTATTTCTCTTTGAATTTCTTTTGGTCTTCGGGAGTCTGGCACCAGGAAGGATAGCCGCTGCCTTCTTGTTTCAGTTTCAAAAATGCATCCACGTAGTCTGCGAAAATGCCTTTCTCAGTCTCGTCGCCCTTGTGGTATTTTTCTGTCTTGGGAAAGTGGTAAATTTCGTACACTTCTAACAGTTGGTATCACAGGTCCAGAGCTTTAAACAATTCCACGCTGACCCGCGTTCCTGTCAAAGCGCGTTCTTGCTGGGTGTGCAAACAACGTCGGTCTTGGTTGCAAGTTTCGGCACAAGTACGGCACAAGGGAAACATCAGTTTTCCTTGGCAATGGTGAGGTAAAACGGGATGATACAAGTTCGTGGGAGGTAAGACTTTACATTTAATCAATCCTTCGTATTGTCGAATGTTGTCCACGTCGACGTGTTCCGTCAGCAATTGTGGGTGCCCTGCGGAAAAGCGACAATATTTGCACACGTACGAATACAGCGAACACACGTCCAAGTATTGATTTCTTCTCCTTTCTCCTCGTCAGCTCGGTACAGCAAAAAGGTGGCATTCGTCCGTCCTCCTTAGAAGCTGTAACTCGGGTTCAGAGGTTCTACCAGCTTGTAACTTTCCACGATGCGTTTAAACTCGGGATCGGTTTTCAATCGCTGATCGTACTCGTGTTCCCACATTTCCACCACTTGGTATCCTTGATGTTCTAACTTCAGTCGCCTCTGACAAGTGGCCTGGTACAAGTCTTCCATGGTCCGTTGTAAAAACTGATTTTTAGTGTCACGTTCAGAGTAACAGATGGGACATCCGTGAAATAAGCACCCGTTAAACTCGTACACGATCTTGGGGTTTTCTAAGTCCCAAGCATCCACCGAATACGTTCCGATGGTTTTTTCGCCTCCTCCGTTGCGAGCATGTTGGATCCATTTGTCTTCCTTGTCGCACAAGTAATATAGCCAACGTAGGGCTTTGACCGAGTATTGACGTTTGACAAAATTGGTCGTTTGTGGGCTTATGACAGCTAGGGTGTTTTCGGGCATGAATCGTTGACGGTACACTAAGGAACACGCTTTGGCAATGGTGCGGACTTCTTTTAAAGGATCGATCCCTCCGTGCTCCATGAACAATTCTCGAAATTTTCCACAGCAACGCCTTAAAATGTCCACGTCGGAACAACAATATTTTAACATTTCCTCCTGAAAGTCGAAGGGGTCCGAGGCGTGAGTCTGGTACCAAGCATGGAAAGCTTCTCGTTGTTCGGTACGCCTGTTGTCGGGATCGTAGTAGTGAGCCTCAGGCAAATAGGATAGAAAGGCGTGTTGATTGGCTTCGGTATTGAAAAAGTGCGTGAAGTAGCCTTTGGCCATTTCTTTCATTCCAAACGTTTTAGGCATTCGGCTCAAAGGCATGGCCAAGTAACTCATAGAATCTTTAATCTGCACTTGTCCCACTTGCATGGAAATGATTTTTCAAAGTCACTTTAGGACGTTCGGTACTTTGTTCCGAATAATATCTGAGAAGAAATTGCCCATCTTATCCCAAGAAATTGTGAGCTATGACCGTGGCATAGCGATTACAATCTCCGTAATGTTCGATATCCTCTTGACTCCACATATTGTCGATGGGGTCTAAGATCCATTGGGCGAAATCGGCCAACGTGTTAAGTCCACGAAAGATTTTTTTCACGTCCTCCAGGAATCTTGCTGCAGTGAGGGCAATGACTAAAGATAGGTTCTTGGATGCACTTCTCACACGCTCGATGAGCCACGCAGAAATCAGGAATGTGAATAGCAGTCTATTGCATGCATTAGAAATCAAAAACGATGAAATTGCCTTTCTTCTGGTCATCTTCCTCCTCTTGATGTTTGGAATGGTATTTTTGAATGTAGCATTCGTGTTCCGAGTCCACAATTTGGCGACAAATGCGACATCGCTTCTTTCCTGAACATACGTGCGCCTTGGCACAATTGGAACGTATGCCTTGTCCACAAGTAGGGCACAATCTCAGGAGTTGACAAGCACTTTTCCCCTGTGAACATTGCGTCTTCCAATGCTGTTGGTAACAGGTTGGACTGACAAACGTGCGCCGACAACCTGAGCAATGCACTCCCTTTTGTCTTTCGACAAGGCAAGGTTTAGAGGCCAAACATCCTGGACATTTCGATCCACAATGCTTGTGTTGCTCTCGATTGTTATAGCCATAGCCACATTTCTCACAGTAATAACCGTATCCTAGGAATGCAATGATATTGGTAATGCCATTGAAATGTTCATCGTGATGATAGACGTGAATGTATTTTCCGTCTTTAAAATTTTTGCGTCGAAACAACAGAGGTCCACGCACTTCTTGAGGGTGCACTTTCAAGGTGAAGCGTGAAGCCAAGACGTCTTGCACCTTTTGCATTTCAGGAATGCCACAGGGCGTGTCTTTGGATATCCCCGCTTGCTGTAACAGGAGTTCTGCTTCTCTTCGTTGTTTGGTTCGATCCGATTTTTGAATGTTCTCCGAGTCTCTTTTCCATTCTGTCGTGTCGTTCTTGTCGGCATACGTTCGTCCCACCACGATGGCACGGGCTAAACACATCTTGTCTTGAGGGTTGTTAATTTGAACGAGGCTGCGCTTGATGCTTAGAAGGTCGTCCACCAATAACGCCTTTTTGCGAAGTCCGGTCCCTTGAGGAAGAGACAAGTGGGTCATGAACAGTGTCGCTTTTCCATCGGTGATGTGAAACTTGTCGTTGGATTGTTGCACGTGTTGAATCTTATCCCTGACTTTAGAAGGTGTCAATTCTGCTGGGCTGCTAAACTCGATCCAAACGGGGGAACTTCAAACTGTCGTGATGAACGGAAAGTCTCAAGCGATCGTCTTCTTTGGCTTCACATTGTGTTTCAGTGTGGTTAGCAAAGAATCCCACACATCGGTGATGAACCCTTCTGTTTTCTCCAGCGGTACGTCGGACCTGAAATCTTTAAACTTCCCCGTGTACGTGTAGGCCGTAGTTCTAAATTTTCTAGAGGAGCGTTTCTCGGTCTCTCGAATGTGAAAGTACTTTTCAGGGTTTACTGGTGGTGATGGACTTTGACTTGGTGTAGACTCTCTTGGTCTGGATTCTGGTTCACTCATCTCATCTTCAAAATCGCTGGCATGGATTTGAGCCAAGACTTCGGCTATTGTGCGAGGTGATAAGTCACGTTTCTGTCTCTTACTTTCTTCTCCTTTCTTTACGAAATGATGCGATCGTTTCATCATGACTGCAAAAAGTCAAATGACTGCATTTGAAAAGCCATGGACCCCTATATATTCTTGTCAGACCAGTGTGTATATAAAAGGCTAGTGCCTCCCCTCTCAGTATTCATTTCACTCTCAAACTGACCAGCACGATGGAAGAACCCACACAGCTCGAACTTCTGATCAGAGCTTTGCGAGGTGTCATACGAAAGTTTTCTTCAGACAAGCCGACAGACTACTCCCCCTCCTTTCGAAATAAAAGTCAAGATACTTGCTATATCTGTCAGAAGAAAGGGCATTGGGCTACAGAATGTCCAGACCGTCAAAAAAGCAAGACCAGTGTCAAAAGAGACAAAAGTCAGGATATCTGTTCTCACTGTCAAGAGAAAGGACATTGGTCTTCAGACTGCCCGAAGAAATGACAGGAGCTGGGGGAAGAAGAAGAGGTGCCCTCGGCAAAGGAAGAACCCCGGTACGTCCAGAGAGAGAAGAAAAGAAGGCGAGAAAAAAGTGAGGAAGAAGAGGAGGAAAAACCTGTGAAAGTGAAGTAATTAAAAAAAACAGAGAGAGTGAACAAAAAATAAGACACAGAAGAAGTCTATGAACTTTTTAAAAGTGTTGTATTGTGAGACTGGATTGTAAAATTTGTACCAGAATAAACCAGACAGAACAACGTAAGTGTCTCTTGGTTTTGATATTTTAGAATGATAAAGGGTCTCCACTCACGCACTCACACACGTACATCATGGGGTAAAAAAGGGATTTTGAGTTTTAATTGATTTTGGGAAAATGAATACTAACTCTTTTCGAAAGAAGTGAGTGGCCCTGAAAAAAAAACTCAGGAACGAGAAGCAATCAGCTTTAACTCCCTTAAGCCTTTGCCACGGCCAAGGCTTTCTTCTGGACTTGCTCCCGTCGATGATTTGGTAGAAATCACTAGGGCTGGTATCTCAGGCGTAGTAACCGGGTTGGGCTGTTTGGCTCGGGAAGGTCTTTATCTCTTGGGTTGTAATAAAGAAGTCTGATACATTTGTTTCAGACTCCTTAACTCTGCCAAAATGTCTAAGAGTACCGTTACCGTTTGAGTTTCACTATTCTCCTCCTCTCCTACACCTTGTTTCTTCTCTGCTGCTTCCTCTTGTCGTTTCCTTCTTGTCTCTTCTTCTTCTCGCTGTTGCTGTTCAAGGAGAAAGGCTTGTTCTGCTTCTTTATGCTGCTGTACAAATTTCTCCAATTCTTCTTTCTATCTCTGTTTAAAATTCTCGACATGACATGTGGTAAAGAAGAAGAAGGTGGCGAAGGTGCTGATACCAGCACAAATTCTTGCGAAGAAGAGAGAAAATCTACTAAATCCCAATCAAAATCGACCTCTTCTGGAAGTATGCACGTGTTGACTTTGGTAACCGCTGCTATGCCATCGCTTCTCGTCACTATGGCTGGTGCACCCCAATTCATCGTCTTCTTAGTTTCCGTCATGTTTCAAAAAAACAATGTCGCATCGATTCACTGCGCAGAGACGCTAGCGCACCTATATAGGGAATGTGATGTCACAGGCTGCTCTCTTCGGATTGGAAGACAGGCTCCGCGCAGTGGCTGAATTTTGTAACGCGTATTTGGATTGGTGAATAATCTCAATCGTTTCGATCCACTCTTCCACCATAAATAACCGCAGTGCACTTCATTCCCTGCACCTGTTCTCGTCACAAGATGTGGACAAAGGTTGAATCCTCTACTCTCGTATCGTCGATGATGCTCCGTACGGATTTATCTATGTATGTCAAATCGTCATGGACAATCATCCGGATCACCGATACTACCGTTTGGAAAAGAAGGGTCTATGTGGAAAGACAAGGCTGCCTGAAGCGAGTCCTCATCTACGGCCTTGAAGTTAGACGAAGTTTAAGGAAGAGAAGAAGACCTATGCGATGCCCTCTATGTTAACGTACTGGTGTTAACATAAAAAAACAAAGGCCCTTTTCAGGGCCACTCCACTGCCTCGAAAAGATATTTATTAAAAATATTTGCCATATTTGTGTGTCTTTGTTTAGTGTTTGTGTTTGTGTTTTGTCTATCCAGTGATATGTTCCGCCAATCAATCGCTATAAATCTTATCCCTATAAATCTTGTCCCTATATCGTCCCAGGCTGTTTTTTCTTCTTTTGCCCCATATGCCCTATATCGTCCCCTAACACTACTCCCCTCTTACAGACTGTGAAACAAAAAACAAAACAATATTAAAAGCTAAGAAAATGGGAAAATTCTAGTGTTGACATCATTCCAAATCAAAATACTCATAACTGCAGATCGAAATGGTCATATATAATTCATTCAGTTTTATCACCAATAATGAATTTGATTTTTTTTTTTTGGCTGGTGCCCCTGTTGGGCTGGTGCCCTAAGCACGTGCTTAGTGTGTTTAATAGGTAATCCGGTCCTGCTTATTACCAAAAAAATATATCTAAAAATTTAATTATGCTTAGAACCACAAATAATAGGTTCCCCGTCGGCACTGATAGGTGTGCTATGGGTTCCTTTAACTTCAGATATTGCATACTTTATCAGTCTTAAGAAACAGGGGATGAATATCACTATCTGCTATCTTGTTCTTATTTACACGATGAAAGGCGAAAATTTATACTTCACTTTTACACTTCCAGAACTAAAGTTTATAAATATAATCAGTTAATGAATATGGGTTACGTGCGACTCTTAAAAATAATTGCAGCTTTTTAGAGTGTGTTTTTCAAATATTGCTAACCCTGTTAAGCATTATATAATATAATAACCCGCTATACCTATTCATGTTTTCTTTTCTTATATACCTCATATGTTGTAACTTTTGCAACCTGATTTTAATAAAGTATTGTTGTCTTGTTGAGGAGCACGTGACAGATGGTCTTTCATGACTAACTGTGTTATCCTCGGTAAATAAAGATTAATATTAATTGTAATAGCATTCAACTGAGTAGTTAAACATTACACATGATAAGTGGAACATACAATTATGTCATTTACTTTTCCTCTTGCGAGTAACAAGTAGTCTCACTACATTAAAATCTTACAACTGCTCAACAATGACAAGACTAATCCAGCTTTAAATAAATTTACGTGGTTTACTTTCTCCTGCCTTCCCGCCACTTATTTTGCTTGTCTCTAACGTGTTTTTGTTTCATTTATAAACAAACCAAAAAAAAAAAAAAAAAATTAAATATGGCTCAACGTTCAAACACTTTTGGAAAGCTAATGCTTGCTATGTAACTAAAGTGACTGCATCAGGGACGGAATACGCCATTTTGATTTGGTTAAGCTAGGCTCGATTTAGTTAGCTTTAAAAGGCATTTCTCAGTTCCACATTGAGTGATATTTGCATTTATGTTCATGCAACAGTAGAACTTTGTGCGAATACAATTCTCCTTATGAACAAAGAGAAAAAAATCAGATTAATAATTTGGCAAGAAGTCTATTAAAAACAGCGAGCGCTTATATTCACTGTATTTTCAGACGCATATAACGATTAAAAATATATTGCCTTCAAGGTTTTTGAGGCAGCAAGAGCATTTGTCTCTGTTTGTGTCTGTGATATTCATTCATGTAGGTTAAGTATTGTACTACTTGCAAACTTAACATTATATGCGTGTACGTACGTACGTACGTATGTATGTATGTATGTGTGTGTGTGTATGTGTGTGTGTGTGTGTATGTATGTATGTATGTATGTATGTATGTATGTATGTAACATATATTTCTCTCAAAAATTAAATTTTTTTTTTTTAAAATTGCAAATGTAATACGTTTGCAAGATGACATTAACAAAGTGATCACGCTTAGACAATGGCACTGGACTCCCAATGATCGAATTTATGCTGGACTGAATCTTTTATTTTTGTTTTATTATCAATCAATTTAATGACTCAGTCCTTCCAGGAAACTATGCCGGCATTCAATCTCGATCTTTTGTATTATCTTTTTTATATACTTAGGAAAATGTAACTGAGGAAATATTTTTACAAATATTACATTCTTGACAATGTCAATTTTCAACATCGTCAGATACAAGAAAATATTTCCTGTGTAAATTTGAAAATAAGTTTGTGCTGTACTAGGTCAACCTTCATGAAGGTGATTACTTGAAAAAAGGCTAAGGTAAACGTCTTCATTTTAATGGTTCGAACAATTCTATATGAAAGCTAAACAAAATATAGTTCTTGACACTTAAGGCATGTATATAAATATATAAATATATAATAACATTTTGCTTCTTCAGATTCAAACCTACTTGGTAAACTTTCAGTAAGAAATCAAGTCCTATATAACGCTTGCTTGGTAAATTATATAAATGAGAAAGGGACAAAAGGAAAGCATTATTTGGTATATGCATCTACTGCTCGATTAGCGCAGGAGATTTCAATATAATTGTTCCAGGGACGAGCGGGTATAAGCGTTGACAAGCTGCTTCTTAACACGTGATTCTTATATTTTCTTATTAATTCTTAACCTGATTTCTTCTTTCGATTTGTTGCAAAAGATTTCCAGCCTTTTGTCCCCCAAATAAGACATAAACAAAATAATAAACCCTATTGTGTGTCAACGGTAGTCTTTAAGCGCTGATATGTTCTGTTAAATCTTTCAGGCAGAGTCGGAGAAGAAGTGATAACAAGCATCTTTCTGACATGTGACCTTTACAAAACTAATTTCTGTTCCTTTTCCAGGCATTTTACCCAAAATTCAGTCAGATAAATATCATTATTGTCCATTTATTTCAGTCCCTCATTACACCTTCAAAGCTCGATTTAAATACCCATGCTATATAGCAGGAGTAGCGATGACGAGGTTCCAGACACCTGATTTTCAATATACCCCAGTTTTTGATAAATTGTCAACACACTTTGTAGAAAGATGAGCCAGAAAACATACCAAATCGTCATTTAGCCTACAAACGTCTAATATAATCGTTCGCGACCGTGATTTTGGCATTAAGCACCACATCTAAGTACAAATAAAGATTAGTTGTCAGCATCCGATCACGTGATAATGTGAATGGGAAACTGACGATGAATATAGACCACATCTTATGTAAGAGCATGAAGAGTCAATTTTATTTATGTTCTCACTTTTATTGACAGTAAGTTAGCATATATGACAGTGGGCTGATTAAATCAATAATATAAGCTTTCCAATTTTCAGAAAGAAGAAAAAGACGAAGGATAAGAAGAATACTTATATTCTCTTATTAATTCTTAACATTATTTCTTCTTGCATAACCAATGCAAATATGTGTGATTTCGCTGTGCTTTTAAGGTTCTTCTGGAGACTTGACTTTCCATAAAATCCAAGGACAAAGTCTGAGTATACCATACAAAACAGGGAGTGGCCCGTGGGGAAGCAAATGTATTTGTTGACGGATTTTTAGACATTTTGGCTAAAATCGTCGGTACAAGCGTTGTTGACAGGTTTAAGAAGCAGACACCGGCTGAGTACGAAGAGTTCGTACAAAGCATGGCACAAAGTATAACATCTTACAGCAGTAGAGATGACGCAAAGCGACAGCTGAGACTGAAAGTAAGCATCTATCGAAACACTAAACATATATACTGGGAAAACTCAAACATCTGAAGTCAGACATGGTACTTATAAATGTTCATTCATAAATGAAGATGGCTGTTCAAAGTATTACTAGAGTAGAAAAAGTATGAGACTAAATATACGAGTTTCGATTTGGATGGTACCCATATTATTTAGGCATTTAGTGAGCACTGCTGCTCTGCATTCATTGGTAGAAGTTGATTTAAGCATATCATCGAAAAAGCATTTCCTCTACCAGTTGTACGTTTTCACGCATATAGATGGATATAATGATAATAATAATAATAATAATAATAATAATAATAATTGAAATTCAGTAGTCTGGGAGAGGGATTTGAGTTCGTCATTGAAATTCAGTAGTCTATGAGAGGGATTCAAGTTAATCAATCCTGAAAATTGTATCATTCCAACTTTAACTTTACTAAAATTACAGACTATCGTTGTTCTGTAACTTTAAGTTTTTGCTACAGCTTCGTGATCCAAAGTTGAAATTTAGTCCTGGAAGTCTTATTATGGTTAGTTATTATACAAGATGTGTCTTTGTTGGTGTAATATAATACACATTTGTACTATTGACTGTTAAGGGTATATGGAAATGAGAGAAGTAATTTTTTATTTAAAGCAAGTTATGCATTATATACTTTTAAAGAAACATTCAATAATAAAACATTTGTTGAAAGTTAAAATTGAGAGATACGAATTGCAGGTATTGATGTGTGGCAATGAATGATGTATAGATGTATTCAAATACTGATCCGTCTATTCTGAACCTAACACCAATGTGTACCAAGTATTACTGACTTTTTACTCATTTTATAATATTTTGTATGCCCATATGGTACACGTAGTTTAAGGTAAGGTTATTTTAGTTACATCTATATTGATAAGTTCGAAAACAAAATATTTAACTTTATTTTAGATTCCTACTCGCAGTTATTCGTCGACTACACTACTACATATCCCGAGACCGTAGGATTACCATCTGTACAGACCGAAGGAGTAGCTGAGACATTAGTTGATATGTTCAGTAGGATAGGAGTTATGGAAGAAATGTTGACAGACTGTGGGACACAGTTTACCTTGGATTAAACGTCTGAAGTTAGCAGACTGCTGTCCCGAAAGCAAATCGCAACACAGTACCATCCTATCTGTAATGGACTGTATGGGGAATTCAAGGGCAGTTTGAAGAAAATGCTGAAACGGGTATGTTCTGAGCAAGCCAGAGACTAGGACAAATACTTGTGTGCAATGTTGTTTCATATCGGGAGGTTCCACAAGAGCGTTTGGGTGTTACACCTTTTTGAGTTAATGTATGGCAGAATGGATAGGGGTCCAATGAAGAGTAGGAAAAGTAGACTATAGTGAGGTAAAGAAAACATATAAGTATTTGCTAGATTTGCAGGAAAGGTTAGAAGATATTGTAAACTGCGTAAGGTGCAACTGCTACTGTGATGGAAAAGTAAGGGATAGAGAGTTTAAAGAAGTACGCGAGGTGCTGGTTGTGCTTCCAGCAAAGAATAACGAGTTGTTAATGCAATGGTGAGGGCCATATGAATACATTCCATGCACACATGCTGAAGCACTACAGTTAGAGGAAACAAGAAGTAGCTAATTTACATCGAGGGAATTTGCTGTTGTTTGCAGTAGTGTTGTTGAAGAGGGATATGATGCGTTAAGGGAATCGTTAACTAGAATGAGAGGTTTTGAATTAACGGCACGTCCTACATAATGTAATAAAGCATATCGCAGACTAGAATGTCTAGAGCATATGATAGGAGAATCTAAGACGTTATCTCTATTGTCTAATAAAGTGCAGTCGATACAGCAAAACGTCCTGAAACCAAAACGCAGGTTCATTATTTTCTGAGTTTAACATGTTTAAAAGGAAATTTATTCCTAACTTTGCGGCTACTTGATATCGCTCTCTGACATGACCAAGAAGTTTAACCAAATAAAGTTGTATGCGCTGAAATCCAAGAAAGAGCTTACCGGGCGATGAAAACATTATGATACGATATCCCCTTTTAACACTGCCCGATCTGGAGAAACAATTTATTCTCAGGGTACATGCTTCTGATGTTACGTGTCTAAGCTCGTACAAAAAGTAGCAAGAAAAGAGTGAAGACAACAAGCTTTGTAAAATTTAACAAACTAATTTATTTCCCTAGAAAAACAAAGTAAAACTGAGAAAAAGGACTTACGGTTTACGAATCAAATCCAAAATTAATCCAAGAATTAAAAAATATAAGTCCTATCAATAAAAAGTTCTAAGTGAATCACGGTTCGAATCCCGATGAAATTCAAGATGGAAGGCGATGACGTCTTCAATGGTCTGATTTGTCCTGATGTGTTAAGTTTTTTGTTGAATCACAAATAATAACATTCCAGTTTGGAATTCCGAAAAATTTTCAATAAATGCCTTTGTCCAAGAATTCTGTAAGGAGCACTTATATGTATGTTTTCCAGAGAAATGAATTACTAATTCCGAAAAATAAAATATTCAACTCAAACTGATCACAACAAAACACCTTCGAGCTTCAAAGTTTTAAAGCATAGCTGGCTATTTCTTCTCAAGAAAACGACTATACAGTAAATTAAGATGCAAAACAGATTCGGATGAGGTCACGTGCCCACCTTGTAGAACATCGTGGAAACTTTTTCACATGTCTAAAGTCACGTACTACAGTATAGCCTTAGCTAAAATCAATGACTTTTACTCTGGAAATGAATAATAAACAAAAGTTGTTTACTCCAATCCTGACACTGGTTCTGAATCTAGGTCAGCAAAAGATACAATGTTTCAAACTACTGGCTGTTTATCAGGTCAAACAGAACTGAATTGAATTTCTAAAAAAATCAAATCCAGTAGACAAAATTATCATTACAATAACATGTAATGGAATAAAATAAAAATATTTCAAACTAACAAGCAAATTATTAAATTACATATACATAACACTGATGTCGGATTAGGTGCAGTATTATTACAGGAACAGGTAAATGAAAAATTCCCTGTTGCTACGCCAGCAGAAAACTATTACCCAGTGAACGGAAAAGAAGTGTCGAGCAGTAGCATGGGGTGTTTCCAAATTACACAGGTAAAAGCAATTAATATTTTTTGCTGCATTGTTTGTACTCCGCCTCGGAATGAGATAGCGTCCGATGTTGTGCTTTACGTTACGTGAAAGTGGGGATGCGGTGCGGTGGTATAGGTGAGGAGAAATTTTAGCTCGTGGTATTTAAAAATTATTTTATGTGATCGTTAACATTACTAGGATTAATCTGTTTTATTTAAAATTTAAAAAGAATGTAATTTTCAGACAGATATCCTCTGGTTTTTCACACTTAACACTTGGTTCGCTTTTTGATTGACGAGGGTTACAGATAACTTCAATCTTATAAGTGCATTTAATAAATGTACGTTAAATGTAGTCAGTCTCCTTCGATATCACGTTCAGTTAACTAGATTTATTGCTACTTTCACTTTTTCATTCCTTTTTAAATACGTGACTCAAGATACATATGTTTGATTAGCTGCGTTTCACCTTGTGTATTCGGTTTAATACACAACAATTATATGATAGTTTAATTCTAAGCCATTTAAACAGCGACTGAATAGATACCTAATTTAACAGTTTTGGTCTCTTTAAGATGGACGATATTATAAAATCTAGTTATGTGTTTGTTTTTGTTAGAATAAGTTATTCTAAAGTCAGGAATCTGTCCATTTAAAGTGCATTCATTATAGTACATTGAAGTCCACCCGAAAATGTTTTCACTTTAATTTGACTAACTTCCCGTTAATCTGTTCCAAGGAAACTAAAACGCCAGCTTTAAAGACTCTTTTTGCAACAGTTAACATTTTATGAAGAAATTCTTGTAGTCTAGATGTTGAGAGAGAGAGAGAGAGAGAGAGAGAGAGAGAGAGAGAGAGAGAGAGAGAGAGCTTTAAACGTAGAAACGGAATGTATTGTGCGGATCCAGAACTCGATTATCAAACGTTGCACCGACATTGAATCATTCTGTTTATTCCGTTGTTATTTTGTCTGGCTGCTTGTCCATTTGTTTCCCCCACAGACCCCCCACCACTCACACGCACATACACAGCAGTTTTCCTTGTAGACATATGATAAATTTGCCAAATGTGGTTCTAGCACGCAATGTACAGTGACAGGCACGATGTGAAGATGACCACCATATCCTTTCATGCATATCTGTCGTTGCTGAACCTGAAATGCCATTTTAAAAAGATTGATGTTATTAATATAGCAAAGTTACCAAGATCACATAGCCACACATATGGGGTTTTTGGGGTGGGTGGGGAGTTTTCTGTTTTGTTTTTGTATTTGTGTTTGTATTTTGACATTCTGTAGAATTAGGGAATTACGGTAGCATTATTGGTTATACAACAAACTGTTCTATTTGTAATCTTCAGTTCTAAGCTTCACACTTTGTGTATGCATTTATCATGTACTCGTACTCTTATCATCTCGCTGAAGAATTGTTTGCCAACATCACAATAACAAAATAGAAATTGATCCACGCAGATACACACATATGATATTACTTGATGGGATGTTGGGAAAAGGAATATTAAAAGTATCAATTCTGAGATTATTGCAATCAAACTTCTCCTGCCATCGAACAATAAGTTACGGTGAATTTCTTTGACCTAGTAAGGTAGTACTTTCCAAACACATTTACATGCAAAGTTTGAAGATTCTAGGACAGGTGCTGTTGAGAATGTGGTTTAACATTGAGCTTGAAATTACGATGCAACCAAAGATGTATAGTAGGAAAGAAAGAACTTTATATCAGCTTTCATTTAAATTTATGTGTATTGAGAAAACAATGGTAATGAAATAAATTAGTATCAGCCTGAAAACTGCACATAGCTCAATACATTTCTTAACAAAACAGGCGAATAAACATAGATAATAACTGAAACCTTGTAACTACACCGAAAACCTAACTGAGTAAATTAAGTAACCAAACGGCTCACAAATGGTTTACGAAACAGTACACTGCCTGCATTAATCACGCCTTATTAACAGTTGTATGGCCACCCTTTGGGGCCACATGGAATCGGGTCACAATTAGTACTTCCAGTTCAGTACCCACGAATGTAGTTCTAGTCTATTTTTAGAACATTTTTCCTCTCTCATTTTGGTGGTGATAGAAGAGTTTTATTGGTGCATTTTTGTTAGGGATTTAAAGGTAATTGTTTATTCTTGAGAATATGAGCTTATGGTGTGGTTGTCTGTGTGTATTTGGGCGGCAGTGCACAGTGAGTAATAAGGCCTTGGTGATGATCCGGAAGTGAAATCTGTGTTCCATTGCATGGTGTTTTGTTTACAATTCAGCCTCTCAAAAATAAGCAGGTCAACCCTTGACAAGAACTTCACCGTGAAGTCATCTTTTGAAGGTATTTTACATTGACATAGGATTTGTATTGATTGTCACACAGTGGAGAGTTCAGTACTGAGAAACAAATGTAGAGAATATATAGTAAAATTAATTGTGTCCTATGGCCTGTCAGGGCCGTTACGCCATTGGATCACATGCGGGAAACTCTTGGGGGTCAATTGGAAGCCGATGTTAAAATGGTCTGTATATTACAATGCTGGGGACACCAGAGCGTCATACGGGAACAACTGTGTTAGAATGGTTCATAGGATTAACATGGGTGATCATATGATAGGTCCATAGAGTTATATTGTCAAACTGGAATGGTAATGTTCATATTTTTATCTACAAAACAACACACATCTTTCCAATGCAACACACCACATATATCTACTATCCAATCGCACATCCCTGCTATCTAGCACCCGGTGTTTTATTACTATCCAAACACACGCCGCATATACAGTTCATCACCCGCTCTTTTATCAATGACCAAACATACACCGCTAACTTCCAACGAAAGTGTAGGAAGTGTACATACATATATTTTCACACAAACATATAAACATACTATCACACACACAAGGGTTAGGACGTGTTTATAGACAAACTATTATACCCTTACATCCAAACTCACACTCAGCCTCGGATGCGGAGATCGTGGATTCGATCCCCAGCCGAGTCATACCAAAGACTTATAAAAATGGTACTAACAGCTGCCTCGCTTGGCGTTCAGCATTAAGAGGTTAGTGATAGGACTGGTCGACCTGGCGTCAGGATAATGTGACTGGGTGGAACATCGTGGTACGTGTCTGCGGCATGATGCCCCAGAGCCAGACATCACTATAAACTGCCACACTGCAGACATCGTAGCAATATGACTGAAAAATTGTTAAAGCTACGATAAAAATCCAAATCACACACACACACACACACACACACACACACACACACACACACACACACACACACACACACACACACACTGAGAGAATGGAAGAAAAGTAGTTTACAGTTTAAATTTAATTAAATTTTGGTGGGTAAAGACAAACACATGCACAAACACATAATTTAGGCACTCACTGAGTAGTCTCTCTCATTTCTTGAGATCTGGATTATATGAAAAGAGTCTTTTTGATTCGATTTGTTTTGAACATCTGGTAACCGCACCTCCCGGGCCTAGCTCAGCAGGCAGCATATCTTCCCTCATCAGAAATTGATGAATTCAGGTAGGGATGAGAGAACATGATTCGCCTACCTTTTTCAATCTTTTGTCTGACGGACAATGAATGACTGCTTCTGTGGAGGTTGTTGCTGATGTTGTTGCCGCTGTAGTTGTTGCCGCTGCAGCAGTCCCTGTCCCAGTTTTCAGTCTGTGGGGACCCTATTTCTTCTCCGCTGCAACGGCTTTGGAATGCTTAAATGCACAGCATGGGCGTGTCTAGGGCACTCTTTCTATCTCACATTTCTTGTCCTCAATCACCTTTTCCTCCAATGCAGAGAGAATTAGTTGATTGGACAATTTCAAATGCATCATTGTCCTCTGGAACCATTGCTTGTCTCGATGGAGCTCCTTGACTTGATCCAGGAGGAAAAGAACATAGTCTAGGTGTATTGTTTCACTAAACTTTCCGGCTGCGTTTCTACTCATGGTAACGGTTGACTAGTGGGTGGCCAGACTGACTAATCAACTGATCTTGGATTATTATCGCGTACGACCAATTTTCCATGTGCAACTGGTTAATGTAAGAACGCACAGACTGCCAACCAACCAATCATGGATTAACGCCCTGTACGGCGCATCCGCCTTATACGACTAGTTAAAGTCTGCAAAGCAGACTCCTTAATTAATCGTCCAGTGGGAGACAAGCCACCACTCAAATTTTTACTGCACGCACTTGTGCTTCTTAGTTTACATGTTTCGGCGCAGAAAAGGGAGTTGTTGTTGTTGTTGTTGTAGGGTTTAACTCCATTTTTCAACACACGATAAACTATACATGGCGGCCAGTATTAATAGTTGAGGAAGAACCGGGGAAAACCCCGGAAGAACCACCGACCCACGAGAAGATACTGGCAAGCTTTCTCACATACCAACATTGGCGGAATCCGAGACTCGAACCCACGCAGACAGAGGTGAGATGGCAGTGATCCGTAACGGATAGCGCTTTAGACCACTCGGCCACTCGCCCACCCCCCTTCGGAAAAGGAAGAGAAGTCCAGCTAAATGTCAGCGTGTCTCTGAACAGCCATAGATGTGCTATCAGTTAAAATTATGTCCAGTTATCTAAGTCGGACTGTACCCTATTACCACACAGCAAACATTTCAGTTATCATATTTGGACGCTGCAACGAGTGCGGGGGAGCAAACGACACGTCTCGACGTCACATGAAGACTCCTCTTGATCCGGGCTTTTGATGTCTTGGCCAAAATTTCAAAGGTGATGGAATTTTGAATGGAAGTTTCTCTGTACTATTGGCTCCCTTTTTGTTAACAGATAGAGCTTGAGGAAAGACTTTTCTCCAAAACTGTTTCTGGTAAGACTTATTATAATTTAGGAAACGTCGACCCTGTTTTTAGTCTTTCAATCTGTGATTGTGTCCAATATATGCCACCTTGTGCAGATGGGGCCTGATGGTTTCGAGTTATAACCACCTTTTAATGTATAATTTTGAGGGTAGATTTTTGTGTTTGCGGGTCTTAGACCACCTTATTGCTTTAATTACTTTTATGGGTTAGTTTGTCTAATCCTATTTGCAAGATATTTGTTATATGCTGATCATTGCTAACTTGTGCCACTGGGCCTGATGGCTTCGGCTTTGGGAGAAGTGTAAGGACTGGGCGACATGTTAATGGAAGAAACAGCCCCCGTTCACGTGGCTGTTTGTGTATATGTGTTTGGGGGTTGTCCCCAACCCCCAAACACATATACACAAACATGTCACGTGATACCAAATGGCTGTTAGACATTAACATGAAGCGAAGGACTGAAGCGAACACGAATTTTTGGTAGTGTAAGAGATAGTCTATTTTGTTAGATTTTATCTCCTTCTCTTAAATTTTAAGATAACATTGGGTGTTTGAATAGTGAATATGATATAATGGATGGTATAGTGAGTGTAATGGATAGTATTTTTGTGGCGTAAGGGATAGATATTTTGTGAGCTTTCATCTCCTCTTACATTCTAAGCGAACACAAGGTATTTTGGATAGTGAGTATGATATGTTGGATAGCATGGTGATGTGATGGATAATATTTCTGTAGTGCAAAGGATAGTCTATTTTGTGAAATTTCATCTTTAACTCTTACATTCTAAGGTAACACATAACGTTTGGAGTGCGTGTGTGTGTATGTGTTGGTCTTTGTTTGTCCCTTTAAAAGTCCCTTTATCCCTATCAAATTCATGTCACCTACCTACAGTATCGCGTATTCAGGTCAGCCAGTTCAGTGACGTCACACAGTATCGAGTATTCAGGTCAGCCAGTTCAGTGACGTCACTAAAGCTAGAAATTTTTGAGGCTATAAATATAGGCTTGGGTTTTCCAAAGGTTGTAGCTATAAATACATACAAGGGTTTTTAAACAGAAATTGACCAAAAATTGTAGCTAAAAATAGACCCTACCTTTTCCATTCCTCTTGTCGCTATACAGGCCCAATATTTTTGTCGCTAGACAGGCCCAATATTTTTTTTTGTCGCTAGACAGGCCCAATATCTTTTTGTCGCTAGACAGGCCCAATATTTCCCCATGTTCAATTTCCCTTGTCCGTAGGGTACAAAGTAGGGTCCCGTGAGGCTATAAATCTTGAGGTTATAGTGAAAACGACCAAATTTAACATAGAAGTCTACGTGAGGCTATAAATCTTGAGGCTACGGTACAACCCCCTAAATTTAACATAGAGGTCTACGTGAGGCTATAAATTTTGGGGCTATAGTGCCGGGACCCCTATTTTAACATAGAGGTCTATATGGGGCTATAAATTTTGGGGCCATAGTGCTGGGACCTGTTTTTAACATTACGGTCTACGTAGGGCTATAAATTTTGAGGCTATAGTGCAAACGACCAAATTTAACATTACGGTCTACGTGAGGCTATAAATTTTGAGGCTATAGTGCAAACGACCAAATTTAACATTACGGTCTACATGAATAAATCCTTGTCGCTCAACAGACCCACTATTTTTTGACGCTATACAGGCCCAATATTTTTTGACGCTATACAGGCCCAATTTTCCCCATGTTAAATTCCCATTGACGCGAAAGTGCCGCGACACTTTTTAACATGGAAGTCCCATTGTCGCTAAAGTGGCCCCATATGCTACTAACAAGAAAGGAATGAATTTAAACAGTTATTATTTGAATATGAGCGCTTATTTCCAGATGTTCCTACGAGAACAAACAAACTTTTTCATGACGTTGAAATTGTAAATTCCAAACCTGTGAAACAACACCCATACAGGATGAACCCTCTCAAACAGGAATACTTGAAAAAAGAAATTCAGTATTTGTTGAAGAACGATTTCATAGAGCCCAGTAAAAGTGACTGGAGTTCACCATGTATACTTGTTCCAAAACCAGATAAAACTTTCCATATGTGCACTATTATAAGAAAGTGAACAGTGTGACTAAAACAGGTTCATTTCCATTACCAAGAATCGATGACTGCATTGATAAAATTGGAAATGCAAAGTATGTCACCAAATTTGACCTTCTGAAAGGATTTTGGCAAATTCCACTAACGGAAAGGGCAAAGGAAATTTCGGCATTCGTGACTCCAGATGGACTTTATCAACATCAAGTGATGCCGTTTGGTACCAAGGGTTCGCCAAGTACTTTTCAACGATTAATAAATAGGATTACCTCTGGTCTAGATAATTGTGTTGCTTACATCGATGATGTCATTATCTACAACCACACCTGGAAAGAACATTTAGCAACAATTCGGAAATTCTTTGACAGACTCACTGATGCAAGTTTGACAATCAATTTATCCAAAAGTGAGTTCTGCCGTGCTTGTGTAACTTTTCTAGGACATATCGTGGGACATGGACAAGTTAAACCTATAGATGCCAAGGTCAAGGCTCTCTCTCTGAATTCCCTGTGCCTGTCAGTAAAAAGCAACTGATGCGATTTTTAGGTATGGCTGGATACTATCGGAAATTTTGTTCCAATTTTTCTATAATTGCTGAACCCCTGACAAATTTATTAAGCAAGAAAAACAAGTTTCTTTGGACTGAAAAATGTCAGGAGGCTTTTGATAAGTTAAAGGCCATACTTAAAAGTGCACCAGTTCTTACAGCTCAAAATTTCAGTCAATCATTTAAACTGTCTGTTGATGCAAGTGATATTGTGTTTGGAGCAGTATTGATTCAAGAAGATAGAAATGGTGTTGATCATCCAGTGTGCTATTTTTCTAAGAAATTAAATAAGCACCAAAGAAATTATTCAACAATCGAGAAGGAATGTTTGGCTTTGATATTAGCATTACGAAATTTTGAAGTTTACATCAGTTCAGCTCCTTCTCAGATTATTGTGTTTAGTTTACAAATTCAAAATCAATGAGTCAGGTCAGGGAGAAGATGAACTTGATTTTTTGATAATGTCAAGTCCAAAATTTGACGAATTATAAACCTAGGACAAAACAATATACTTACTGGACAAAGCTATTCTCATTTTCACAATAGCTGCAAACTTTTGGCCATGAGCATATTATTAAGTTTGCAAGTAAATGTTGAAACTCTAGTGGTAAATACAAACACAACACTCCTATTCCAACATCATTACTGGGGAAGCTTCACAGAATGTATCGTGCGTACCTGTAAAAACGTAATAGTGGATTGATTTAGTCTCCGAGGGCCATTTTTACGAAGGTGATTTTATTAGTGAGTAGTATAGGTGTTTTGAGGTTCCTCTCTCAGAGACTCCCTACCCCTCCAAAACGTTATACGTTAAAATTTTTGTCAGCAGCCTTTTTTAGCTCAAAATGATGACTTTCATATTTCTGACAAAATATGTTTTGTTGGGGTAGGGGGTCTCTGAGATAGGAACAACTCAAATACATATACTACTATTACAGCCCTATACTTATTATTTTTATAGTTTAGACAAAATTTCATATTAAACAAATGAAATATTATATATAATGTCCTTCTGTCAATCAAAGAGAAATGTTGGATTTGATCTGACAAATAAATTTTGTAAGAGATTTAATTCAATCAAATCAGCCTCAAGTTATACTGGTATAAAAACTAAAATAATAAGCGATTGTATTAAAAAAGTTGGATATCATATATCACCAAAATATGGGTCAGTATGGTTATTCGCGACTGAAAATGATATGAGAATAGTAGGTTGGGCAGATAATGTGATGACATTTATTGACAATATGGTTGATATTTTATTTGATAATGATATTACTAAACCAAAAGACAAAAAGTAAACAGCAGGATGACGTTCGGTCTACCATTCCACAAGTTCTGTCAGATAAGCCTAATGAGGTTCTAAGAGTCTCTTTCAGACATACCCCCCGGCGAATTTCTAAATATACGAGACGAAACTTTAGAAACTCAGAGGGCAGTCTATTTTATGTAAGCCTTTTTTTTTTTTGTGGCCAACGGGACTCTTCATTTTTGTTAAGACATTACCCCCAGCGAATTCCTAAATATCCGAAACCGAAACTTTAGGAACTCGGAGGGCTGTCTATTTTAAGGTCTTTATTGTGACCAGGAACCTAATGAGGTTTATTTTAGTCTAGAGATGTTTTTTTTTTTAAATGGAACCTGTGTGGGGTACCCCTTTAGTGAGGTCATAAGGTCACGAGCTCACGTCATCCTGCTGTTTATTTTTGGACGGCACAAACATAAACTTATCCTAACTTATCCTAACTTGTCCTAGCGGGGGACCTTATCTACGTCCAACAAATTTCGTACACTCTCCCACCATGGCAACACCTGGGAGTGCAAAAATGCACCCACCACGTGTTTACATGGTGGGAGAGTATATTTTATTTGTTGAATATCGAGGATTCCTCCGGACCCCCCAACCTTTCTTAAAATAGCGAGGGGCAAATCCAGAGCCCTACCCAACGATTTTGTCCGTGAAGGGAACCGAACTCAGGGCGTCAGTATCAGAATCCAGCATTCTCACACTGAGCTATGAAATTCAGTTATATATATATATATATGTTAAAAAAGTTATTATATAGCCACCAAACAGCATTACATTTTCTGATTTTGAAAACACGTAATTTTACATTATATTATCTAATTCTGAAAACATTATTATAAATAAATCGAGAAAAAACATGATTTTTGATTTTATATTGTACAGAAAAAACGAAATCCTAATGTTTGCCTGAATTGCGACCACACAATTATCTTTGACAGAAGATCGGCCGTTGCCAAGGATACTGGATGAATGACGGCATTACTGCGGAGAAATAATCAATATTCTGTATTCCGCAGTTGGACTTACTATAGTAAATATGTTATTTACGTAGGACGAATTGCTAGTTATTTCGGTAAATACAGAAATGATACCAGGATTTGTAGGTCTTAAAATACTATCAGATTTACAAATCTATTATATTTCATTAGCAAAAAAAAATACGAAACAGTATATATGCTATGTTTGATTGGAACAGTATTATCTCCCTTTTAAAAACAGATATGGTACACAGAGTTATATTTCTTGACCAACACACAATATCTTGACGTTTGCTATTAAGTAAAATGTGCTATCGTGATTATATAACGAGAATTTAATTCTACCAGATACTTTACGACGACATTCAAATAGTTCTTTCATCGCTATCTTACTGAGAAGATACTTACTACCTTTTGCAAAAACCTTCGACCTGTCCAGGTCAATATTAATTTTTGTATATTGATTTTGGCTGATCGGATTATGAAAATTGTCATATTTTAATGCAAGCTCGTCTTGTAAACTTTCGAGATAACCAAAGTATTTGCTGTCATCTGATTTGATAAGGGAGAGTTTGATTCTGTCAAATTTACTAAAACAAATACCTGAAATTTCATCGTTAAATTCAAATGATAATTGCTGGTTATTAACCATTATTTTTTTTATTTTGCTATTAACTCCATCTGCTAATGTTAAATTTTCAAACATTATTTCTAATGTTTAGACAAAATTACTTGTATAATGTCCAAGCGCTAGTGTGTTAATTCCGTCACTGCAATATCTTTTATCATCAAAATTACTTAGTCCCCGTTTTATGATCGTATCAGTTTCAAGTTTATGATGATTTGTTCTGATAACATTTGTTTTGATAAATCTGACGCTATTGTTTAGCGCTGCTTTAAAATCGTCAAAATTCATCATCTTTTTCACATATCCTCGAGGAAAACTTTTTGGTTTTTTTGTAAGTTTATTGTCATCTAATATGACAGCATACATTTTGCTCTTTAGTCCAACAAATTCCCTAACTGGCATCAACATAAATTCATCTTTCATTTTTCCAATAACTTTCTTATTCGAATTATCTTGAAATCCAGACCGCCGACTTCAAAAGAAATCCTTATGTTATATCCCCCTCGCTACATTTTGGACTTCCAGTGGGCAAGTGCCTTGTAAACTTGAGCTTGCCGGAACCGAATTTGGGCTTGTCCCGGGAGTCAGGCAAATGAATTTGTAAATCCCGTATGTATGTATGTATGTATGTATGTATGTATGTATGTATGTATGTATGTATGTATGTATGTATGCATGTATGTATGTATGTATGTACTGGGTATAATGGCACGTCAGAACAATCCTCGCTATATAGTACCGGTTAACAGTTGAGTTCTAAAATATTTTGGTTGTGAGCAGGAGGAATCTTTTGCATATAGTCTTAACATAGATATTAGTCCAATGCCAAGCTAAATTACTTCAAATGATCTTGACAATTTTAATCTGCAGTAAATTGCTAATGTACTTCAATATATCCCACCTTCTCAAGGAGATATGTAAGAAATAGGGCTTAAATTGTTTATTTATCTATTGAACTTATATGTTTACGCAGGTATCAGTCCGTGTTTTTCGTACCATTTTCCCAATACAGCAGCAGGGAGGATGAACCCTACAAAAGTCGTAGAGACCTTATTTTATAAAAATAAAGGTTCCTACGAAGATAGGAAAAATTTGCCTGGTGGGGGGGGGTCTCAAAAAGGCTGAGATACAAGGTCAATAACGTCAAATTGAAACCTCTAACCAACCAAATAATTTGGACCATTTTTTAAAAGCGAGTTTTTTTATTTTTTGTGTGCAGGGAGGGTGAACCCTACAACTTTTTGCTCGACCCCGTAAGCAAAAATAAAGGTTCCTACAGAGGCTGAAAAAACAATGTTAATAACGTTAAACCAACGTCTCTAACTTGTCTATGTACGGTTACCGTTTTAGTTAGCTCAGTTTTGTTAAACCATTATTGACTATTTTTAAAAAAAATTTTTATGCGATTTCATTTACTTGTCTGGTCACTCAATTGTTGTCGTTCACCCTCCCTGCTGCTACCTTGATAAAATCAAGGACCAAAGGTTTTATCCAGACCTACACGATATCTAGATCTTGGATCATGTAAATTTATCGTTATAAATCCGAACCGAACAGATTGTGCTTTTGAAAAGAAATTTTTAAATTTAATCATGTCCATGTCCCCTGAACACCAAGTATAATAAATATTCTGCAGAGTATAATTATCTACTCCATTAAACACAACCAAAATATTACAGTTATCTCTGATTACCTTAGGTATTTGCGTATATCGTTGTGTAACATAAATCACGTCAGTATTTTTATGTCTACCTCGAGAAAATATTCTAGCTGGATTGGATTGTTTATCCAGCATAACATCATCGTACACTACTAAATTATTAATAAGTCCATCTAGATGATCTACAGATGGTGCCTCATCGATATCGGTAATAAAATCAATAACATCGTTTCCATCTTCGTCCAATATTTTTGCATTTTCATTAAAATCTTTAAGTACCCCATAACACCGCTGATCATCTACAGATGGTGCTACCAAATATAACCTATCCCACTTGAGCCATCGCATTATTAGATTAAGCAATAACTGCGTTTTACCAGATCCAGATGGACATATTATAATCATTCTAATGGAATTCGGAAGCGCTGGATGGTGCTTTACTGGTTCTTGTTTTCGTGTCGCTGAAAAGTCAATTATATCCATATAATAAATAATATGAGTTTATATTGTGTTCGATGCAGAGTACCTACCCATACCGTTGGATTAACGACAATAACAAAAAAAATAAAATAAAAGACGTACAATTACAGGTAAATGTGCAAAATGTAGTACAAAAAAATATAAATTTATTTCTGCGTTGCAAATAAAGCGTGGTGGTGATATAGCCGCATCATTAGGGAAATTGCCAGGAGCTCCGTGGGCCAAATACCCCGGTGAGAAACACCTTCCTGGATATAATTACTGTGGTCCTGGAACTCGACTTGATATCCGACTTGATGATCAAGATCATCCAAGACCTGGAGAGTATCCAGTAAATAAAATTGATCAAGCATGTCATGTTCATGATGTTGCTTATAAAAGTAAAGATTTGCAGCAGCGGCATCTCGCAGATGTGAAATTGATTCATGCGCTAAATGCTATACCTAATAAATCTCTCAGAGAAAAACTCGCTAGTTTTCTAGTAAAATCTGCTATGAAAAGTAAAATAATGCTCGGGGCTGGTAATTAATTATATAACTATTATAATGGAATCCATTTATTATTCCCCGAGAGGATATTGGAGAGGTAAAGCAGCAATCAGTAAACTTGCTGAAGCAGCAAAAGTTTCACGTAATGTTGCTGCATCATGGTTAGCACGACAGCAATATGGCAAATCTATCTACCACCACCTAAAAAAATTCATTACGCACATTTTGATGTCAGCATCCCCAATGAAGTTCATCAAGCAGATATTTTGTTTTTACCACATGATACTGTTAAAACACGTGGACGAAAATCACGCACGTACAAATACGCATTGACTGTTGTTGACGTTGCAAGTAGATATAAAGAAGCGGAACCATTATCAACAAAGACAGCATCTGAAGTTGCATCTGCGTTTGAGCGAATTTATCAACGTGGTGGTCTACGATGGCCACAGTTATTACAAGTTGATCCTGGCAAAGAATTTCTTGGTGCAGTATTATCTTTGATGAAGCGACATAACGTTAAAGTCAGACGAGGACATACTGAAATTCATCGTGATCAAGCAATTGTTGAATGATTTAATCGAACACTTGCTGAGCGGTTATTTGGATATCAATACGCAAAGGAAATATCTACTGACTTTAAGTCGGGTGAGCGATCTCGTGAATGGGTTGCAAGGTTACCAAGTGTGATATCTGCGCTAAATAATGAAATTACTCGTGCAACTTCCATGAAACCTTCTAATGCAATAACAAACAAATATATACCCCGTAGCGATAACGTACAACGCCGTGAACAACCAGTATTGGGTAATGTAACTGTGAGATATTTATACGAACCAGGGGAGCTTGAGGGTGGGAAAAAAAGAGCTACTGACCCTATCTGGAGCGTGACTACACATACAATTTCTAGCGTAGTTAGATCCACTGGAAGACCTGCCATATACAGACTAGATTCTACTGCCCCTCAGCGTGGATTTGTACGTGAACAGTTACAAGTATTTCCTGCAGATACACAATTACCACCACGTTCACTTATGTAAATTAGAGCCCCGGCGTCGATTACATTCAAGACAGGTCAGCATCACATTTTCACGTGTATGACCAAGGTCACTATTAATTCTGTCTACGGTAAATTGTCTTGGATTATTATTCGAATACTGCCGTAGCATCTTACAGTTACAGCTTGCACAATGATTATTCTGTAGTTGCTTTAGTGTTATAATAAATTCAGTATCAATATCAAAGTCACGCTTATTTTTTTTGTCACATTGTTTATAACCCGCTAATTTTTTCTTTATTACAGCATCGTCATTAGTAATTTCCTCAGTTATCACGTAATCTATAATAACCCTATGTAGTTGAGTTATTCTTCTAACACGTGGACTGCAAGATAGACTAAGTTTGACCATTCGATATGATCATCTACAATCCAGATATTTGTATCAGAGATAGTTAATCCCTGTGACGAATGAATCGTTATAGCGTATCCGAACATTCACGATGATTTTTCCATGTTTAATGCGCTCTCAACAACATCAACGGCAACCAAAACAATGTCATTCAGTACAAGATTTTGTACTCGGACATTTTCAGTGTCTCCACCTGGTATTTCAACTTCAATATTCTGTCGTCGAGTATCTGCTGGGCGATAACACAAAGGTACAGGTAACGTTGAAAACTTTTCTTTATGTAACGTAAATAATTTCTTTTGCAGTTCATCACGAACTATCTTTCTACTTGCGACTATCAAATCAGCAGGCTTCCATAAAGTCCAAAAATCATTCATAGTTGTCTCTGGAATTACTTTACGCATTATCTCACATTGTATTTTATCTGGTTGTAATCTGATTAATCTTTTAAGTTCTTTCAGCGGCTCATCAGTAGCTCTATGGTCATCATGTATTTCTTCATAATAATCTACATTATTCTTTAGCCATTCTTGTGGAGACTGTCCAACAAAGGGTGGTGGTTGACCATGATCGCCACACATAATCACAGCAGTATTATTTGTCAATAACCATTCAAGAAATGTTTTTAGTGTTTCTAACGACATCGTGCATATCTCGTCCCATATAATATACTTAGGTATATATTTTTCACCCATTTGTTCAGGAGTCCACGTGTCTCCGCACCATCTAAAGAAACTATGATATGTACATGATTTTACTCCTCGTTCTTTTATTTCTCTAGCAAGTTTATGTGTAGGTGTCAAAACAATTATATCTGAACTATTATTCATAAATAAATTAATCGCACGAGTTGTTTTACCTGAACCACCTCATCCGTTAAGATAAACAGTCTTATGTCTAGCTACAGGATCGTATACAGATGGTGCAGATGATTTTGATGCTTGATTATTATTTCTGTAATATATTTCCTTAATTTCAACATCGGCAGATTCAGAATAACTAAGTATATTTTCTTGTTTTATCCTCCACGTCCCCCATTCACCATTACCGAGTAGCGGTTTTAATAAATCCTTATATTTTTATGTATATAAAATGAATCCGTAGCGACTCTGACAGCGTGACGAGGAAATCTATTTATCATCGATAGTAGGTTTATCGAAACATAAGCTAACATCGTAGATCTTAAATGAGTAAATTGTGGTGAGTCGCCATTAAGGTAGCTCACAATGGTACCTAGTTTTGTTCTATCTGATAAATAAGCATTACATCGACTTATAAATGTGTTTTTCTCCGTTGTATCAGCGATTATAAAATCTAGTTCAGCGTCGTCCATAATCAATCTTGTACACGCTCGTTTATAATCGCATGAACCGCCTTGAGTAAACTTACCGATTATCTTTCTACCAAGATCTTTTGCAAGTTTTTCATCATGCTCGTTCCTGCATTTACTTATTTTAATGACATGATCTTCATCAATATCAGGGAATTCTTTCCTGGCATCATCGACACTAAATCTATCCGGTTCTGGTAACCAAACTTGCTTCTGTGAACCCTCAACGATATTAAAAATCCAGCATCAAGCATATACCGCAATAGTACTATCGGAACCCAACATTTTTCTGAAAAATGTCTTCCAAACCAAACATAAGTAATCGCATGGAGACCCTCTCTAAACTCGAATGATTCTACATAAGCAAATCCTGTTAAGTCAAAATCTGGTAAGGGTCCGTTTATTGCAACCCTGGTCATCTCATGTGTAGGATGTCCGAGTCTCTTAAAGTATTTAGAACATTCTCCATATCCAAGAAAACTCCCAGGATAACATGCAGCCATATCAACTGAGATAACATCACTATAATCGTATTTGGTATTCCATAATCCACCGTGTCCATATTCTATACAACTTTTTTTGACATCCTCAAGGAATTCTGATCGTGTTGTTTTCCATGAATTTTTCTCCTGAGCGAAATGGGCAGCAACCGATGGTACGATAAAACAGTTATTCAGTAATTGTCCAACTATGACATCATCAGAGGTATATTTCAATGCAAGATGTTCCATTTTTTCATGAAGAGATTCTGTACGATAAATATCACCGTTAGGCCGTACAAATTGATCGTAATCGTATTCTGAATTTTGAAATAACCAAACAGACACAGGGTCACTTTTACTTATATTTCTGATAAAATCAAATATATGACCATCATAAAACTTAACTTTTCTATCTCGTGGAAATACCGTTACAGCATTAGTCCATGCATGTGCATTATGATCAACGATTGTTACAGGGTTTCCATTTTTTATATATTTTGGTTCGTACAATATCTCTCCGGTTAGCGTTTTTACTGTTATTGGAAATCTTAATTTCTTTTCTAGTTCAGCAACATCCTTAATAGATGCACCAGTATCTTTAACCGTTTCTTCCCATGTATCTATTTTTTTTACGTCTTAAATCTGTTAAGCCATTACCACATATCGCATTTGTAAAATGTTCTGTAACTCGTTCAGCTACACAGTTTATTCTTGATATTTTCATCGGCTTTGAGATCCGCAACATTAGGTTTATCATTTAGCGAATATATTGCGTAAACAACTGCAGTCACTGGATAACCTTGTACATAGTAAGGCTTATCAATGCCAGTAAGTATTCCAGGTTTGGATCTGTTATTTAAGAGAACAATATTACCCCCGGACTGCACACGAACTGGATCACGCTTATCACGAATAATCCAGATATCGTCATCTGTCTCTACAATAAACTTTATTAAAATGAAATATTTTTTGATTATCAAGGTGATTAATAATAACTTTTCCTCGTTTGTCGTTCATCATATTAACGATATGTCCTATCCTGAAAGTTGACCATACATGAGCAGCGCCATCATTACGAAATTCCTTTTTGGCTTCACGGATACGTTTAGCTATATCCGCATTTGTTAAAGCTAGATCTTGCATCGAAACACTAAATTTATATTCTGGTAGTCTGTCAAGGTCAAATCTAGCAGGGGAAGGTTCAATAACGGATAATTCCTCCATATAATTAAAACAAATATTTAAATTAAAATTTTAGTATATATATATATATAATGATTGAAACAAAGAATTACTGCCACTGGCTTAAAATCGGACATACTTCTCCTTGTAACAGAGCATGCGTAAACGAAGTCTGTAGCTACCATATGCAAAGTATCAAAAATGGAAGTACAGGACCAATACCATGTGTGCAATGCGGTGTTGGAGTCAGAGGAAAAACACAGTTATGTCTAAAATGTGGCGGAAAAAAAATACAGGGAATTAAAACGATATTATGACAAAAAAAATACCTTGTCAGGTAAATCTCCTATAAAAACCGTAGAGGATTATCTGACCAGATTTCAGAATAATGATTTAGACAAATAATATTATTATATAAATGGAGCAAAAAGAATTTGTAGCACATCCGATCATCAAAAATTATGAAGCGTCTCGTGATGGCGTGATCAGGAACTGCCGATCAAAAAAACCAGTCGGTAGTCTTGGTAAACGTGGTTATTTTAAATTTAATACCAGTGGAAATAAAAGTTATTTATCACATAAATTCATATTCGAATGTTTTCGTGGAGTAGTTGAAAACGGACTTGTAGTTGATCATATTGATGGAGATCCCCAGAATAATCGGTTATCTAATCTGCAAGTTATAACACAGAGTCAGAATTCTAGACATGGAAATACTGGAAGATGTAAAGTATTCGTAAAGAGAGCTATTAAATCCATAAATACAGAAACAGACCAAGAAATGACCTTCCCATCAATAAACGCAGCTGCAAAACATTTTGGCACACATCCACAATCAGTACAATTTGTTGCAAATAAAACATACAAATCTGCATTTTCAATAAAATATAATCAGCGGATAATATTTGAATATGTCATATAACTATTTCTTAACAAAAACAGATAGTTCGACTGTCAGTTTTGCCAGGGTTTTTGTTTAGCCATAACTACAGTCAAGGGTCCACCTTCACCGTCGCTGCTCTCAGCGTCACTATCATTTTTGACAGAATCAGATAGCATAATCTTTCTTAATTGCATTACACGATTGTCCACGATCTTTTTTCTTTCGTATTCACGAGACAGTTCGGATTTAACCTTTTCGATTGACTGTGCAAGAGGTGCAAATAGCTTTACCTGATTGTCGTTTACCATAGCTAGTGATTCAAGCATAGATTGATAAATTAATTTTATAAATCTGTAGTTTGAAGGTAGTGTATATTTATTTTCAAATTTTCTCTGTTGCAGTGATTCAAAATCGCACATAATTTTCTGAGGGTCGAGATTATCAGATATTTTTATTCCGTTATGTTTTAGTTTTTTAATAGCACAGATAATATCATTGATGTTTTCATGGTTCATTATATATATATATATATATATTTAAAATAAGTTTTTATCAAAAATAAACAGCAGCGATGACATTCGGTCTACCATTCCACTGGGGTCCCTTCTGCTGGTAAAGCCTTTACCAATAAGATCCTAAGAGTCCCTTTTTTATATGGCATCTATTGCCTGATTTTTTTTTTGTATGGGCACTCTTCATGGTTAAGACCTGTCTTATGGTCCACAGGCATCTTATTGAGACTTTTTGGTCCAGCGGACATTCTTTCTGAATGCCCCTATGTGGGTACCCTTCAGTGAGGTCACAAGGTCACGAGCTCACATCACCCTACTGTTTATTTTGGGAGGCGTAAACCCCCCTCCAAATCAAACCCCGGGTAAATGCAAAAATACACTCACCACGTTGTTCAACATGGTGAGGGGTACATGAAATCTCAAGGGTTGCTTGCGCCCCCCAATTAAATAGCATCAGTCGCCAAATGCACGATAATATATCTTTAGCATTTTTGGAGACTCGAACATGCGAGAGTCTGCAGAACTTCGATCTACGTCCAACCGTCTTACCACTTCGGCATCGCTCTCTTATCAATAACACAGTTAAATTTAAGTATATAAAATATTTGCGCTGTCTCACAGGACTTGTATTACTAATGTAGCGTGAATTTACTTTAATTTTTCAAAATTAATAAAATAATCGCACGTATGAGTTATCGTTCGTTAAGGTCAAAATACATGTGTTAGAGCTAAAAATAACTCTACGTACTTGGTATATAAAACTGACGTGAGTTTAAGGTTATTAGAGTCAAATTATCCCCCTCTGTTACAAATTGCTGCTTCACTAACAGCGATGCTTACAGAAAACAGATAGATCACTAAATAATTAACGAAAAACGATATATATCGTGTCCGTACGGGGACTGAAATACCTCTATAGATAACATGTATTACAAGGGAGATAATCGTTTAATTTGCTCTACAGAGAGACAGAGCAGAGTTATCGCGCTTTATTATATATAATCAATTACAGTGAAAAAAAATAATTTTTATCCGTGTTTTTGAGAGAAAATCTCGTTTTTTGCATGAAAAGTACCTGAAAATCAACGAAAATTTACTAGATTTTTAGAAACCGTACGGGTCAAACCCCCAAGGTTTCTCTGAATGATTTTCGTGTTTTCCAGGATTCATTTAGAGAAAATTCCAGCAACAGCGACCAGTGATCATCAAAAACTCATAAAAGCTCATAAAAATTATGTATTTTTTGCAGAAAATCATGAAAACATGGAGAGCATTTAGAGAAGCATTTAGAGAACCCTTTGAGGTTTGACCCGTACGAAATTAGAAATTTGACTAAAAAACAAGCAAAAATAACATAAAACAAGCAAAAATAACATAAAACAAGTAAGTTTTCTTAGATCTATAATATTTTCTGAATAATGCGCCGATTGCAAAAGAATTTATTCACTAAACGAACAATGTTTGGTGCGCTATCACATGTACTGTATAAGTACGACAACTCTACGAGCGTATATACAAATTAATATATAACGTTTCTCCTCTTAGGTCCACAATGTTGCCATCTTGATTTGTGAGTTTGAAATTCATTCTTGTCAATAATGGATTATGTACACGCAAGTAGACCTGATTTATTGGCTCAGACACAATGAACCATCCTGGTGGCGCTTGAATACTTGATGAATATAATATATATCCTTGCTGGGCCTGGTTAGATTTTGAAAGATCTACGTGGTAACTACTATTAATTATATCGCATACTAGATTCAGTGCGATTGTCGATGTGATGTTAACAATATTAGGCGAGATATGACGTCCTGCGCCATGTAAATCGTTATTATACTTAAGTATGGTTGGTGGTGGGGCTATTTTTATCCACGCTGCATATATTTTAGGGAAATATTCATCAATGACATCGTTGAGTGTTTTCTTCATTTCAGCGTTATTTAAATCTGGTATTATAAATGTTTGTAAATCTTCTTCTGTTATTTTGTAATGATCAAGAAATAATTGCTTACGTTCTCGATTAGTGTAATAACCACTACTAATATCAGTTGCAACGTTTATAATACTTCGATTGGCGATGTATAAATCAAATAGGATCCTATTTAAATGTTTTATTGACACGATTATCTGATTTTTTACATCATCGTCATAATGTTGAGATAATGAAATAAATAAACTTCTTAAATCATTAAGTGTTTTATCGTATTCAGGCCTAAGAGGATCTAAAAATCTTTTAAAAAATCTTCCATCAACAATCTGTCGATTCCCCCCCCCCCCCGGCTTCTATGACGAAATCAAATGCTGATCTAGTTATCTTAGGGGTCCTTCGACCGTCGAAATCAGTAAAGTAATATCTATCGTCGCTTGGATCAAATTCAAATAATATATAAGACCATGGATTTTCATTTCGATATTCTGGATCTTTAATGAATTTTTTTTCCGTTGTGAGAAATTCATTTTTGGTTGGTTCTGGAATTCCATTTGACTTTTGGTCTGGAGGAACATCAGGCCATCCTAACACTGATCTAATCGAACTTTGATAAATATCTACAGAGTAATCAGGGGAATTTATTTCAATCACCGCCGATAATGTTGGTTCGTATACACCAATTGTTATTTTTGATTCTTTTCCTGTAATAGATTTAATTCTGCGCTGGAACTCATCGTTGATCTGTTCTATCTGATAACTACCAGTTGGAATACTAACTACTTGCCAATCAGGAGTTCCATCAGGTTTATTCTTATTTGCGAATACTAGTGAACTATTTGGCTGTTGTCCACCAAATGGTTTTGATCTAATATTAGGCCAGCTATAATAAACTCGAAGCTGCGCTAACGCTATTTCTTTTGCAGGAATTGCGATCGGAAAGTTAACGCTAAACTCAGGATTGGTCGAACTTAATGAAATCATTGTAGTTTTTGACGGAGTCGTATTAGTGACGATCTGTTGAAGTAACTCTCTTGACGTTGTCAAGGACTCAGACATTATTATTATTGTTATTATTTAATTCTCCATTTTGGCTATCGTCAGTAGCGATTATGAATGCTTCATCATAGGTTTTCATTATTGTTGCAAATTCCTCGTCGGATATTTTACCATCACTAAGATAAAATGAAACACACGAAGTTAGTTTAGAATAGGCTGCTGTTGCTGTGTGTAATTTTATTATATACTCACGTAATTTATCATTTGTGCACGTAGATATCTTTTTAGTGATAATACTGAGAATACCTGCGATAGTCGTTGAAGTTGAAACAATAATCGTTACAATTGCTGGAGCTGTCATTGTTATCGTTGATAATAATAATCCGGATCCAGCAACAACAGCGGAAACCGAGTAAACGATTATATCAATGACAACCATACGTCTGCGATATTTTTTTACTTTTACTGTATAATTGTCGATGATATTTTTTAGTTTGGTCAGGCATTCACATACTTGATTATATCTGTGACGTTGAACGTCGATTGAAGTTTCATTCATTATACTATGACGTTAAGTAATTAATTGGTGAGTTTGGTTACAAATTCCAGACACCACCAGTAACTAGCCGAAACTATATCTTTATCAGATAATTCCAACGTAAATATTTCCTCAGAATCTTTATCCAATATTACAGATACAGTTATATAAGAATTACCAGTTGATGGAGATGTAGTAAATATTCTAAAATCTACACTGCTAAATACGGACAACCTATACACACCAGCAATTTCCGCAGTGTATTTGATGGTTTTATTTTGTGGTGTCCACGTGGCTGATCCTGATGCTACTGTGTACACGATATTTTTAATTTGTCCGTGTGGAATTTTAATCAGATTAGTTTTTTGAACAATTTTAGGTATTCCACTAACAATATCGTTGAGTTTTGTGTTAACGTCGGCTAGTTTTATGTCAACGATTGGTGGATCACCAAAAAAATCATGTACAGATTTGTTTATGTTTCTACGAAAATTTAAAAACGTTTGTATATGTCTAGTAAAAGTACCATTGAGTGTGGTCATTTCGTCATTGATTGTTTTTAACGAAGTTGTCGTAGGAATGTTGCTATCGTCTACATATTTCTTCGTTGCAGCGTCAAAATCAGATTCTGGTGTTCTAAGATTATTAATACCATTATTATTCATGTTGAGAAATGCACGCATTATACCACCGTTGACTAACACGTACTTAGATTCTTGATCGTCGACATATTTTTTTTGTTGCTGCATCTGTATCTACGGTTGGATTTCCAAGGTATGTAATTTTATTTCCTGACATAATAATGCTACCAGTAAATACATCACCAGTTTTCTTGATATAATCGTTAACTGACTTACCCGAATCTTGTATTTTACCTTGATCAGTAAAAGTAACGATATTATCAGCAACTGCGGTAGGAATTCGTATAAGTACATCTGGCAGTTGTATATTGCTTGTCTTTAATCGTCCTTGTTTATCCTGAAAAACAACGACTTCATTTTGATCCACACTTGTAATATTTAATAAATCATCAATCTCATTTCTGAGTTGATCAAGAGTTGCATATTTAGATAAATCACCTTGCTGCTGAGCTTTACCACGAGCAGATCTTCCGTAAATATCTACCATTATATTTATCAATATCTGTTTAAATGTGACAATGTGGTATATTCATGCACGACTTTATGAGGTGGTTTTGTTGATTTTGATATAGCATCAAGTACATTAAGTACTTCACGACCACATATTGGTGGATCAGTTAATGTTTGTGTTGGTAACGTTGAATACCAGATTGGAGCAGTATTATTGCTGACATAATGAAGAAATTCTTTTGGTGGCGCTAATCCATATGAATCAAAGTAAATAGTTCCACGTGGATCAATTGCATATCCAACCCAATGCGTGCCTGGTCCAGAATTTTTATCGAGATTGATAATACCAGTTTCTAAATCGCTAGCGATTTTAGGTAGTTGATCGCGCATGAAAACACCTCTGAAGTTTTTATTTTTAGTTTTTTAGCAGCATCAAGTAAATCAAAATTGGACATTGGCGATATCAGTGAACTGTCCCAGGAAGTCTTAGGCCTTTTCCGTACCATGAATGTGGAGTCCCTGGCAATCTCAGACCTTTTCCCTTTTTTTTGATTCCCTTTCCTGTTGCTTCTTTAATGCCATTCCAGCAGCAGTTCCAACAGCACCTAATGCAGCTGCTTTTGCAACAGCTGGGGCTGCAGCTGCTATTAATGCTGGTATAGCTGCGAGAAGTGGAAATATACCACCCGTCTTAGCGATGTCTTTGATGGCGCCCGCAGAAAGATTAAGTTTTATACCTTTATTTGATTTTTTGGCTTCATTGAAGTTTCTGAACTGACGCTCGGTCAACGATAATTTATTTGAACCGCTCATCTGTTCTCGTTTTAGCGATATTTTTATTCCACAGTTATTTTTTGATGCTGATTGTAGCCTTTTAATCTGACCAGGAGTCAGGGTAACACTAACGTGATTGTATGACATTATAATTATTATCCTGATTTTAAATCAGGTGATCTAATTATGTGTTACATATTTTCTACAGGGGCATCAACGACTCTCATTTGTCCACCAACACCTTCAAGTAACATCGTCTTATCGCTGAGTATAACGGCTATTACTCTGTAATTGTCAGTACCTTCTACTACTAGTGGCCCTGGTACTGCTACTGGCTTCAGCACGCGAGCTCGAAAATGTATATCAACTACTGACTGTCTGGTTAAATCTAAATGTTCGAGCGAAAAGTAATAAATTGGATATAAGGTTGTAAAATCTAACTGTGATATTTGTAAACCAGTATCAATATTTTGATCACGTCGCATGAACGACATAAGACGATGATATGCACGTGCTACATGATTTTGATCAAAATTCAGTAATATATCCTCGGATGGTTCTTGATGTCCATTTATCCTTAATGAAACTTCAGAAACACCGAGTTTGTCAAATATCATAATACTACGTAGTTGATTATTTACTCGTGCAGTATTTTGAAGCGCAATAAATATATGCCATGGTGCAGAAACACCTTGTTGTGATGCTATCTGCCACGTAAATAAACCATCAATATTACTCTGGATAGCATCTGTGGTCACTGTCAACCATGACAACGTTGATTTACCGCCTTGACTCATAAAAGCAAGTAACCGATCTTCTTCAGATATTGTTGGAGTCATCACTGGCATCCACAATGAAAGTTTGGTTAATACTACTTTACCATGAAGTGCAACAGTTGCAGCAGGATTATCACCAGCGAGGTGCCATATTGCATCATCGTCTGTAGCCTTTCGTACGAGTACAACTGTGTGCTTAGCTCCAAAAATAACTTTTCTTACATTTCTACAGAATCCAAAAATATGTGAAAGTGGAATCGCACATGAAAACATACTGTTCTTGAGCATTGCTTTACGTGATCTAAATCCTAAGTTGAATTCTGAATTAACACTTTGCAATAACGAAAAATCAGCAACAGGCCGTTCTATCGTTCCCGGTGGTTGTGGATCTAATGCAGTAGTACGCGGTGTTTGTACTAATTTATACTGTCTGTATTCAGGATGGTCAGTTGTATCCTTTGCAAACATCATTGATGGACCAGCTGATCTTGAATAATCATCGCTGTATCTCGCAAGAGCAAGTATTGTTGTAGCAACGTCAACGTCTTTCTGAATTGATTCAATATTTTTTCCGTCGATCATATAAGTGGCGCTGTCAAATAACGCCATAATACCATTATTAACAAAACCGACACCAACATCGGCTCCATATACAGTATTATCTGATTTTAAAATTTCACCTTCGACTTCAATAAATGCCTCAGCGGGCAAGAAATATCTGCTTGTATCTTGAACCTGAAGCTCAATCCTTCCACGCTGATCTGGAATTCGAGCGTCATAAGAATAATATTGATAATCACGCACAGACTCATCTTTGTGTACTGGTGCGTCCATGTCAGATGCTGGATCAGATATGCGTTTAAACATCTTTATTATATTTGCTATCGTCTAACACGAAGACCACTTCGAGAGGTGAGACCACTTCCTGCTATCAGACTAGCGGTTATATTTTTTTCTTTTTCTGATAATGGTACATCAGCCAACTCTGCTAGTTTTTGATTAGCAGCTTGATTTATTATTTTACTAATATTTGCAGGCATTACTTCAGTGCTAGATAATTTTACAGGTTGAGGTCGGACCGCAGGTCTGCGTATTAATCGTGTTAGTCTATCTTTGATTGCTGAGAATGCTTTACCAGCAACATTGCCAACAGCACCAATACCTTTTTCACGAACAACATCAATAGCTTTCATTGATAGTTGCTTTGCAATCGGTATTGCTTTTGGGGCTATCCTTCTAAATAGACCCTGAACAACATCACCTAGTCCATCTCCGTAGATTGTTTTGTATACTGGTAATCGAGAATTTACCGCCCTGACCATGGTTGGTCCACGTTGATTACTATGTACGATCATTTTATTATAATAACTGTATTTAATTACATACTCAATCCAGTGACTTAGTCACTATAGTAGTCATCGGCGATTTCATTAATGAGGGACCATATACATTAATATCCATAATTCCACCTGTAAATAATCGTTTACAAATATCAGCTGCTTCATTAATGATTTCTGGGGAATTATTACCAGCTCGTTTTCCTCCAATGAGGATTTCTAATCGATCAACATCAGCAAGGACATTATTGGGACAAGTAATAAGACCACTTCCAAGAGTAGTAAATCCACTTCCACTTATGTCGCCAGATGAGGTGTCTTCTGACGGAAAATATTCTTCTTCCTCCTCTTCCTTTTTGCTTGATTTTTGTTGTTTTGGAGATTGTATAAATTGCTGTGATAGTGGTGATAATATTTGTGGCAATTGTTGTTGTGGTGGTGGTGATACTTGTTGTGGTAGAGGTGGTAGCACTGGTGATCGTGGTAATTTAAATCGTGGTAATTTTTGTGGTTTTGGAGATTGTGGCAATTGTTTAATTCTTTCTTCTATATATCTATGTACAGCCTCATCAAATCTGTTAAAATTTTCAATATCTTCATTAGATCTAATTTCTGGAACACCAGTATAGATGCGAAATATATCTCTAATCCAATTGTCAGATTTCAGAGATTTAACGTGTTCTGGTTTTACATATTTTTCTCTTTCATAATATCCAAACCCGGCAATATCAAATAATTGGTTTGGATCCTTGATAGCAGCGATACCTTCAGGCGTAAATTTATCTATTATCTTAGTTCTGGTTCTTGGTGGTTGTGGTGGTTGTGGTGGTGGTTGAGCAGCTTGAATACGACCAGCAATATCAGCAGGTAATGTTTCAAGAGCTCGTTGTGTTGCCTCAGTTTCTGTAACAATTTTCTTTGTTGGTTCGACAATCGGTTTAAATAATTGTTTTGTATTTTCTTCAAATTCGACTTGAGATTCCTGACGTGATTGTAATTGTTGCTTGACAGCATCACGAACAGGTAAATATTTTCTAATTGCCTCTAGTCGCTCTCGAGCTAATCTAGCTGAATGTGGTTCTCCAATACTCATTTATTAATAATATCTATACTGGCTGTTTAATTCATAGCAGCAGGGAGGGTGAACGACAACAATTGAGTGACCATACAAGTAAATGAAATCGCATAAAAATTTTAAAAAAAATTAGTCAATAATGGTTTAACAAAACTGAGCTAACTAAAACGGTAACCGTACATAGACAAGTTAGAGACGTTGGTTTAACGTTATTAACATTGTTTTTTCAGCCTCTGTAGGAACCTTTATTTTTGCTTACGGGGTCGAGCAAAAGGTTGTAGGGTTCACCCTCCCTGCACACAAAAAATAAAAAAACCCGCTTTTAAAAAATGGTCCAAATTATTTGGTTGGTTAGAGGTTTAAATTTGACGTTATTGACCTTGTATCTCAGCCTTTTTGAGACCCCCCCCCCCACCAGGCAAATTTTTCCTATCTTCGTAGGAACCTTTATTTTTATAAAATAAGGTCTCTACGACTTTTGTAGGGTTCACCCTCTCTGCTGCTAATACAAAGGGAATTGTATTAAGGAATATAAATCATATTAAAATGCAGACACGTAGTTTTAGTAATCAGCAAACACCTAACCATACATTTTTCACAGACTAAATTATTTACACTTTAAAGACATATTTAACACATATGTAAACATGTAAGTTATAATAATAAAAACACCATACCGAATTGATATAGAATAATAATATTCATTATAAGTTACTTTTAAGACAACTAACTTTTCAGTTAACTCAGTCTAGTTGGCTCATAAATATAGTTTATAAGGTGCGTCTTTTGCAAAGATTTTTCTAAGATATATAAGGTGCGTCTTTGCAAAGATTTTTCTAAGATAGCTTCGCGAAACAGCTTTCGATATAGATATAGAGGATCTTAAATGACTATCGACTTAATATTGAATTGATGAAACGAGTTGAATAAAAGCTGGAAATTATTCAACGAGCTTTATAAATTTAATATTAAGAAATTACAGACTTGAGATTATGTTTATCACTGATTTTATTTTTAATGGAAATAGTTTTGAAAGAAAGAAGAAATAATTTCGTTCGTTCTGCCTAGACGCTGCGCCGCTCAATATGTTGTACGTACAAAATAGTCACAAACAGTAGTTGAATACGCAGTTATATAACCAGTAACATGTAAAAGCAAATCTTTTTGAAAATTACAATTCAAAGAGCAACTGTCCTTCCAAATCAATATAACTTTTGATACAGACAGTCATTTTTCAACACTGGTTTCTCCGATTTTAATTCCCTTGTGATGTCATAAAATTAGCTTAGACAAACCAGATACAAAGATTTCGACGAGAATGTTTACAATATTTCCACCTAAAGTATGTCAGTTTCACCACTAAGAATTCCATTTTTTTTAAAAATATTTATTTGAAGGGATGATGCAGAAATTCTCTCTCTCTCTCTCTCTCTCTCTCTCCACACACACACACACACATGGACAGTTATGCTGCATCATTTGGATGTACTCTTAGTTTAACCATTTTTCAAACATTAACAGAATCAATCTGCATCGTTTTTAGAGACAGAAATCACGGATAAAGTACATTCCTTGACTGAGTATACGAAATGTGTCCCCAGAACCGAAATTCTAAAACAAGCTACTCTGAAAATCTTTAAATTTCAGTATTTCCCGCCTAATATGCAATATTGTTACATCGTCGGAGAGAATAATCTTTTGAAAGGCTATGAGCCAAGTTTAACACATTATATCTTGAAGTTGTAAACCTAAAAATCTTCTATTTAATGCATGCTTTATATATTTATTGACTCTCTCTCTCTCTCTCTCTCTCTCTCTCTCTCTCTCTCTCTCTCTCTCTCTCGCAACAAACACATACACTTGAACTTCCTGTAGAATGATTTATATTTAAATCATAATGTTATCTGTCCTCACTTTAACATACCACTTTATACTTTGCCTAGTCGAAATCGATTCTTGAAATAAAAGACTTGGCGGTGCATAGATGCTATTTTTGACTGCATAGCATGAACCAGAGATATGTTTTGGAAAACATATTTCCTGCGTTCATTTGCCAATATTTCATTGTGTGCACTATGCTCTCAGTAGCAAATGAAGTCGGTCATATTGCTAGATCAATCAATAGGAAACGGCTTGTTTTGAGGGGAAACAATTTCAACCACTGCTCGTTATTATTACATAATTTAGCTAGGTCAGTCGGTGAGAAACGGCCTGACAGCTATACCCTCTAGTCTTGAATGTCCTGACGTTCAATAATGATAAGTTCCAGAATGTCTTTGAATGAGTTCTCAATAATTCCAAAGTAGTTTTAGTCCAAAACATCAATGAGCACTTTGTGATGCTAATGAATAACTTAAATAGATAATTCCTCTCAAATTGTATCTGAACACAATTGTAAATGATTCCAGAGACTGATCATAAACCGGGAATAAATAATTGTTTAGCAAATCCCATATATATAAGTAGTGTAGTGGGATAGAATAGCGTCAATGGGACTTCTATATTAAACTAGGAGGGGGGGTTGTACCCTGGCGACAATGGGAATTTAACATGGAAATTTTAACATGGGTGAGACTGTATAGCGTCAAGATTTATAGCGTCAAAAGCACACCCTGGGATGATATAGCGTCAATGGGAATTAGCATTACAGACCCACCCACCCCCGGGCACGTTTACGGACACGATTTATAGCCTCAAAAGCACACCCTGGGACTGTATAGCGTCAATGGGAATTTTGTATAACGACTAGCACACCCTGGGATAGTATAGCCTCAATGGGAATTTTGTATAGCGACAAGAGGAATGGAACAGGTAGGGTGACGTCACGGTACTGGACAGTTGCAACAGTGTAGCAAGGACCATGACGTCATGCCACCTGTGTCATTTCTATATACAAACACGAATCATTCGCGTCCGTGTTTGTGCATAGCAAGTACCGTGACGTCATGCCACCTGTGTCATTTCTATATACAAACACGAATCATTCGCGTCCGTGTTTGTGTATAGCAAGTACCGTGACGTCATGCCACCTTGTCATTTCTATATACAAACACGAATCATTCGCGTCCGTGTTTGTGTATAGCAAGTACCGTGACGTCATGCCACCTGTGTCATTTCTATATACAAACACGAATCATTCGCGTCCGTGTTTGTGTATAGCAAGTACCGTGACGTCATGCCACCTGTGTCATTTCTATACAAAGTTTGAATCATTCGCGTTCGTGTCAGTGAATAGTATAGTATAGTATGTTTTATATATTCTCTTTTTTTCCATAGATTGATGAACATCAATCTATCATACACAAATTATAAAATCGACTAACAAAATTTTTTAGGTAAGAGAATAATGTTTTGGGGAGTTAAATATAAATTATACAATCGAATAAAAAAAATTTTTAGGCAAGAAAGAATAAATATCTTTTCAAGGCAGTAGAGTGGCCCTGAAAAGGGTCTTTGTCGCGAACGCATAAACACACCATACTTACTATCACACAAACGGACGCGAACGCATAAACATACCATATATACTATCCACACAAACGGGAAGAGAAGAAAAAAACACCCATATCTACTATCCACACAAACGGGAAGAGAAGAAAATCCACACCCATATCTACTGTCCACACAAACGGGAAGAGAAGAAAAATCACACCCATATCTACTATCCACACAAACGGGAAGAAAAGAAAAAAACATACAATATTTACTATCCACACAAACGGACGCGAACGTAAAAACACACCATACTTACTATCCAAACAAACGGACGAGAACGCATAAAATACACACACATATACTATCCACACCAACGAATGAGAATGCATAAAACATACACCTATTTCCTATCCACACCAACGAATGCGAATACATAAAACACACACCTATTTACTATCCTCACCAACGAATGAGAAAGCATAAAACATACCATATTTATTATCCTCACCAACGAATGAGAAAGCATAAAGCACACACCTATTTACTATCCACACCAATGCATACAACATACACACTATACTATCTTCACAAACGAATGCGAACACACACACACACACACACACACACACACACGCGCGCGCGCGCGCGCGCACGCACGCACGCACACACACACACAACCGGAGATACCACCCCTAGTGATTTCTATCAAATCATTGACAGCAGCAAGTCCAGAAGTAGGCCTTGGCCGTGGCAAAGGCTTTAGGCAGTTAAAGCGGATTGCTTCTCGTTCCTGAGATTGTTTTCTGAAAAAATACCCAATGGCCCTTTTCAGGTCCACTCACTTCTTTCCAAAAGAGATACTAACTCATTTTGCCAAAATCAATTAAAACTCAAAATCCCTTGTTTGCTCAATGATGTACGTGTGTGAGTGCGTGAGTGTAGGTCCTTAATATTCTAAACAATCGAAACCAAGAGACACTTACGTTTTTTCAGTCTGGTCTATTCTGTTACAAATTTTTACAATCCAATATCACAACACAATATAACACAACACTTTTTTAAAAAGTTCATAGACGTCTTCTTTGTCTTTTTTCTTTACTATCTTTGTTTCTTAAATTTCTTCACTTTCACAGTTTTTTCCTCCTCTTCTTCCTGACTTTTTTCTCGCCTTCTTATCTTTTCTGTATTCTCTTTCTGAACGTGACGGGGTTCTTCCTTTGCAGAGGGCACCTCTTTTTCTTCTTCCTTCTCCTGCTCCTGTTCTTTCTTAGGACACTCTGAAGACCAATGTCTTTTCTCTTTACAATGATAACAGGTATCTTGACTCTTGTCTCTTTTGACACTGGTCTTGCTTTTTTGACGGTCTGGACATTCTGTAGCCCAATGCCCTTTCTAATGATAGATATAGCAAGTATCTTGACTTTTATCTCGAAAGGAGGGAGAGTAGTCCGTCGGCTTGTCTGAAGAAAACTTTCTTATGACACCTCGCAAAGCTCTGATCTGTGTGGGTTCTTCCATCGTGTTGATCGGCCTGAGAGCGAAATGAATACTGAAAGGAAAGGCACCAGCCCTTTATATATACACTGAGTCTGACATGGATATATAGGGGTCCGTGGCGTTTCAAATGTAGTCATTTAACTTTTTGCAGTCAAGATGAAACGATCGCATCATTTCGTAAAGAAAGGAGAAGAAAGTAAGAGGCAGAAACACAGTAGCTGAAGTCTTGGCTCAAATTCATGCCAGCGATTTTGAAGATGAGATGAGTGAACCAGAATCTAGGCCCAGAGAGTCTACACCAAACCAAAGTCCACTACCACCAGTAAACCCTGAAAAGTACTTCCACATTCGAGAGACGGACAAACACTCCTCTAGAAAATTTAGAACTACGGCCTACACGTACGCAGTGAAGTTTAAAGATTTCAAGTCCGACGTACCGTTGGAGAAAGCAGAAGGGTTCATCACCGATGTGTGGGATTCTTTGTTAACCACATTGAAACAGCAATGTCAATCCAAAGAAGACGATCGCTTGAGACTTTCTATTCATCACGACAATTTGAAGTCACCCGTTTGGATCGAGTTTAGCAGCCCAGCAGAATTGACACCTTCTAAAGTCATGGACAAGATTCAACACGTACAACAATCCAACGACAAGTTTCACATCACCGACGGAAAAGCGACACTGTTCATGACCCACGTGTCTCTTCCCCAAGGGACAGGACATGGCAAAAAAAAAAAGGTGATCTTGGTAGACAATCTTCGCAGCATCAAGCGCAGCATCGTTCAAATTAACAACCCTCAAGACCAGATGTGTTTAGTCCGTGCCATCGTGGTGGGACGAACCTATACCGACAAGAACGACACGGCAGAATGGAAAAGAGCCTGGAAAACTATTCAACAATCGGACCGAACCAAACAACAAAGAGATGCAGAACTCCTGTTACAGCAAGCAGGGCTATCCAAAGACACACCCTGTGGCATTCCTGAAATGCAAAAATTGCAAGACGTCTTGGCTCCACGCTACACCTTGAAAGTGCACCCTCAAAGAAGTGCGCGGACTTCTGTTGTTTCGAGGCAAACATTTCAAAGACGGAAAATACATTCACGTCTATCATCCCGATGAACATTTTGATGCCATTACCAGTATCACTGCATTCCTGTCATACGGTTATTACTGTGAGAAATGTGACTATAACAATCGAGAGCAACACAAGCATTGCGGATTGAAATATGAGGGATGTTTAGCCTCTAAGCCCAGTCTGGACCAAGGACATGAACGAGTGCATTGCCCAGCTTGTCAGCGCACGTTTGTCAGCGATACCTGTTACCAACAATATCTGAAAACGTAAGGTTCACAGCGGAAAAGTGTTTGACAACTCCTGAGATTGTACCCTACTTGTGGACATATATAACCTTTCCTTGCCGACCTATAAAGTACTTTACAAAACAAAATCAAACGAACAGAAAACATCAGCTCTCCTTGAACCGATGATCCTCTATCATATTTGTATCTTTTCCTTTAGCTTGATCTAGTTTTACACTGTTCTATTCATTACTGTCGAACTGAAACAATGGCATTCACTCGTTTTTTTTCGACAGATGATTTTTAAAAATTCTGATCTCAAATCGCCTGTCTCTGGAGAATTGAAGAATTGCTAAAAATACATATTAGGTTAGACCGCAATATTTGTGTTGATTAGAGGAGCCCAGGGCCCAGGGCGTCAGGGTTGTCTAAGGTGTTCGCCCTTGCAAATCGCTCACACATTTCACCTCTGTCAGCGTGAGTTCCAGTCTCGGCTAGACCAATTTGGGTATGTGAAAAACGTGTCAGCAGCTTCCCGTGGGTAAGTGGTTCTTCCCGGGCTCTTTTCGGGTTCTTCTTTCCACATATATATTGCCCGTCATATATAGCCTATTAAATGATGAAAAAATGTTAAACCCCACAAATTAGTATTGATTAGAAATAGATACACGTGATCTGCAATTAAATTTTAGTCATGGGTTATTTACAACAGCCCCTAATTTTCTTCTTTTATACATTGATCTATAACAAATACGAAATAACGAAATGTAATGAATTGAACTTGGGGAAAACAGAGAATGCTCTCCTGTACTAACCGGTATAATAGTATAACTAACTTGGCATCACTGGAATAAGCATAGTTGGTATACTAGCATAACTAGCTTGGCGTTAATGGAAATGGAATAAATATGTTGTTATATAGATCAGAAGTTAGATTATGTTTATATAGTTATAAGTTGAATAAATTACCGTCTTTTCTCGGTAAGTCGTCTAACAGCAAACAACATAGACCGTAATGTGTCGTCGCATAATGCACCGGCAGATCAGGGACAATACTGTTTGTTCTGCTGGTTAGTCCTAACAATCTGCATCGATCCAGATCTGCCCGCGCATTACCCAACGGCAGGTTTGGATCAATGCAGATTGCAGATGGGTCTAACTTATAAAGGAGTACATACAGTGTACACTAATATTTGCATGCAGTGTATACTAATATTTACATACAGTTTATACTAATATTTGCATGCAGTGTATACTAATATCTGCATACATATCACACTGGCTCTTCTTGGGTCGCTTGTGGAAACACAATACAATTAAATATGCTATTACGAAAGTTCCCATCTATCTTGGCGATGAAATGTGTTTTCAGTCTATTTGAATGTTTGCAGTGCCATATATAATTGACGGTTCTCGCGCCAGGTCAAACGGTAGATTTATATGGCATTACAAAACCTAGAAAAATCTGACTTAAATAAAAATAAATACAATTTGTGATAGATTGTTGTCAAGTTCTAAGTGGCTGCTTGTGTGCATTTTCATAGGTGTGTCTAAGGTTTGGGATTGGGCAGTTAGAAATCCCTTGATACATATCCATGTGTTTACCACGCACATTCTATAATTAGAGCAACTGAGGCATTCCCCTCCACAAATAAATAGTAACCAACCAAAACTGTCTATGAAAACAATTACTTAAATTATTAAATCAGTGAAAACGAAAGGCAGCAGTGTTTATTGATAACCAGGTAAGATACATTAAGAAGCAAAATCTTTTGATAATCACTTTTCATCATTTGAAAAAAAATGCCCACAAGAATGTTTTCTCTCGGTTTCTTTTCAATAATAACTTACATATCATCCGGAGTCATTCACATTACTATTTTATTAGAGTAGTTCACCTGATAAAATCAACGACATATAGAATGTGCAATTTTAATTTATACGTACCTCAAAGCGAATTCTTTTTTATTAACAGGTATTCCAAAGTTATTGAAAGTCTAAAAACTTCGTTTAATGTATTTGCTGTCCTGTAACGCTTAATGGATGAGAAAAATGGCAGGTATGAACCTCATATTACAAAATGCATGAAATTTTGAGCTAATATGACATTCTTTTACATTACTATCGGATGAGGAGAATCGTATATTATTTCATCAATTGTACATTGTTAAATTTATGCCGTTTTCGATAACATTAATTTGCTTGTCACATTATACTCTTTCTTATTACCAGCTATATTGAAGCCTGTTGAAATATATCTCTTTATCTCCGTCGTGTGCTTCATTTTGTATGTGCTCCACTGAGAATTATATTCCACGTATTTGTTAGTACACTCAAATACAAGCCTACTGATTCCGCATGGAAGTCTCTGTTATAACACTCGAATATAAACCTACTTATTCCGCATGGATCTTCTACCGTTAATTTGTTCCGTATATTTTTCCAGATGTATTTCAATCACGATTCCAACTATTTACTTGGTGTGTCTCATTGCATCTAACTGATCTATATCACATAAATTGTTTTGTAATTGAAAATTTCAGACGGCAGATTTGTATGCAAGAGCGATGAATATTTTGACAAGCATACGGGTAACTGTGATCCATGTAAGCCTCTTTGTGATATGTCAGACTGCACACAACTTTGCCCACGTAAGTATTTTTTTTTAATATTAAAAAAAGTATCTGCATTCATGTCAAGATTCTGGGTTATCGGGACAAACAAACAGAGAGAGAGAGAGAGAGAGAGAGAGAGAGAGAGAGAGAGAGAGAGAGAGAGAGAGACAGACAGACAGACAGACAGATAGATAGATAGATAGATAGATAGAGAGATAGATAGATAGATAAATTGATAGATTGATAGATAGATCAAATCATGCCTGGATTCCATAATCCATATGGCAAAATGGGGGATAAATGTTTTCTTTTTCTCACGTTCGTTCAGTGTGGACAGAATATTTATATAGTCATGTAATAACAAACTGTTTATTCACGATTTGATTTGAAGGTTCATCTAACACAACGTCTTGATGCATATGCACATAGTAAAAATACTGAAATTTTTTAAAGTTAGGCGACTTTTTAGATTTATATACATATAGTAAATATACAATAATTTTCTTAAATAAAGTTAGGCTTCTTTTTATATCATAAGAGAACATTTGGAAAAAGACATTTAATGATTTCAGTGTTTCCCTTCATATCTGTGCAGAACCGTATACAAAGTGTGTTTTATTTCTTTTCTTTTCAGACTATGCAACACCTACAACAATAGGTACGTCAGATGTTCCTCTCTCTCAGTACGATACAGCTACCATATGTTTAATAGTAGGCCTGGTTTTACTATTTGTATTTGTAGTTATAATAGTGACACGACTGCTGTACAAACGGTACTGTAAAAATACATGTATGAGGTTCCAGAATAAAACACCTAAAGCAGGAACACCAATTCAAGAAACTGGAGACTTGCGGGAATCTATTGCTCTAACTATCGATGCTAACGATTGATCTGATATGATTATTAAAAAGATGAATTTGTTGCTTGATACGTGTTCTGTAGATAGTCTTCAGTACAACCTTGTCCACCGTCTACCAAACAAACAACCGCAATGAATACTATTTATTAGTAATTGCCTAAAACACCTTTGCTTTGAGTCTGATAGTAGATGGTGGCCGTATGTAAATACTTACACAGTAATTTATGCTTCTGGTATAAGTAGGAAGATCATAGACGAGTCGTTTCATCTGTCATCACAAATGTCTCTAAGTACTTTGATTACTATAGTCCTTATTAAGCAACTCTTTCAGCAGAAATAAGCAAACATATCTTTAAGTACAAATAACTAATAGCTTCGAGCAATCGATAGATTCAACTCAAAGCTTTTTATCGCATTTCCCTTGATGCTGTCAAATGGAGAGTTTTGTACGATAAAATATAACCCATCCTTTTCGATAACATCTCTCTCTCTCTCTCTCTCTCTCTCTCTCTCTCTCTCTATCTATCTATCTATCTATCTATATATATCTATCTATATATATATATATATATATATATATATATATATATATATATATATATATATATATATATATATATATATATATATATATATATATATATGGATTCCGGAAGTGTAGACATAGTAAAATGCTACTTGAAGAAAAGAACACCAGTAAGACTGTCACTATCAAAGTACTATCTACAAGGAGAGTCGAAACATGGTCTTATATGTTATCACTCAGTAACGACTTGGCAAACGAGGGGCCAGATTTGGATCATCTTGTCGTGGCCCCCTGGATTACGCGCGGGGACCTCTGAGAGCACGGCATTTAGAAATAAACTTTTAAACAAGTTTTATATGATATTAAACTTAAATTTTTTTTTCCATCGCTTTAAAATTACTTTCTCTCTCAAATATATATTTAAAAATTACTAACCCCGTGGACCCCTGTTAGCACGTCATTTGGAAATAAACTTTTAATGAAGTTTTATATGATATTGAACTTAAAATTCTCTTCCATTGCTTTAAAATTGCTTTCTCTCTCTATATATATATTTTTAAAAATTACTAACGCGCGGGGCCAAATCGGTCCAATCGGCTTACGGCCGGCCCTGTTATCACTATCTGGGTACTATCTTCAAGGAGTGTCGAAGCATAATTTCAAATGTTAATTTTAAAACAAACTCAGGTTATCATATTATTAAGTTCAAGTTTTATATTCATGTTTCATCATGTAATAAACATTTTAAAAGAGCGTCCTTTTAAAACTATTTCCTTTTTCTAATCGCTTGAAAAATTGCCAATTTTGTGAGTTAACACGTGATTGTTCTGCTAGAAAGGAACTAGATGAGATTGGCTTTAGGCATAAGAAATCTTGAAATATACGTATTAGGAAATTACAATGTAAGCAGATTTACATAATATATTACAATGCATATTGTATTTGCTTAAATAGATGTGTTACATACGAATGCCTTCTTCAAATTTTATAGTTCGTTATGCAAGTCCTTAATAAAGTTTGGTGCAATGAACATGGGCAATTGTTTATTTGTATTTGCTTGAAATATTACTAACAATTTTCATATTTTTACTATACTTTGTATGTCAAGGTTGGCATTGTATTTCTCATTCCAAGTTACATATTTCTTTGTATATGACCTATCAAACTGTTGCATGCATTACTTTTATGAAATAAATAACATGCTGTTGTGAGCTGAAAGATTGAGTAGAATGTAAATGATTCTACACGCTTCTTCAACCTATTTTTATGATGATTACAGTCGTACTAACTATGAGAATGCATAATGCGTGACTTGATGTCGGAATTACAGATTTTGTACGTGTGTTATATATAGTCTGGTTGTTGCACCCTGACTTGCCATTAATTTAAATTGCTTCACAAATACATTTAAAATTAAAACAATTAGGACTATTTGAGTTAATTATAACTCCGATTATGTGGGCGTATTTTTCATTTTTTAAAAATACATTTTAGGTCTTTTATTATTTTAATCATCAGTTACAACAAAGCATTTATCAAAGCTGGATGCACATATAACAGGGACAGCCATTACAAGGAAATGCGCATTTCTAACAAAACCATCTATCTGCTTACTATGAGTGAATGTGGCAGTAACATCTTACACGTCATTACAGGTTATCATGTAGTCAATCAGGTATCCGTACGCTATTTTCTTATTAGTAACAGGTATGTTGCAAGTCTTCCAAATATGTTTGTTTGTGAAGCACTGCATTATACAGCAAAAGTTTTAAAACTGCAGCTAAGCCTCATGAGGAAATTAAAAAGGAGTTCTTTCAAAAGAAATTTAAAACAGCTTGAGTCCTCAGTCTTCTGGAAATTCCCCCCCCCAAAAAAAAATTAGTTGAGAATTTGACTTAATTGCCAGTAAAGGGCAAATAAATAGGAATACATGAGATATCAAAGCACATGTGATCAATATTTTGACATTATTTATTCCTTCCTTTTCTTTGTTTCTTGTACAAACACGTTTTAGAAAGAGTGAATAATGTTTGATGTACGTTCAGTAAAACTAGAGTGCGACCGTTTGTCGGGTCTAAATATTACCACTTATAAAGTTGTCATTCTTAACTGAACGTGTGTTCTTGGGTTTATCTTGTGTGGATGTGGTTATATATATATATATCGATTGATGTCTGGCGAATGTTATAGCTCGGATCGAGCGAATATTAAACTACGAAATTAATGAATAGAATAAATAGAAATCTGAATCTGAGCAGAGGTATTGAGTAGAACAAAAGTCCCCGTATACAGAATATAACAATTTCATTAATTAGATAAACAATATAAAATTGTACAAAACCAGTTGTAGGATGTACCGCTACCAGAAAATTAAATTAACTCAAAGTTAAAAATGCAATTAGCAATTCCGTTATATATATATGGCTAATTTTATCACGAAATCGTGTGAGCATTCGAACTTTAATTGTACAGCATGTCTGCCTAACCTGATAACTGGTTGTGTTTCACTCTCTAGAATCAACATAACTGGGGTCGACTTGCACAGTACACTCTTGTTCCCTCTGGCTTCCTCATACGTCGCTTCCTTTAGTGCCTTTCTTTGTCGTCCAGTCTCTTACTGGTCGTTCAAGCGTTCACTCTTATATCAGTCGTGGAAGCTATTTTCTTTTTAAAAAAATAAGATATATGCAACATATATCTCTGGTCGGTGCCCTACACTCTGGACTGAATATACACACCCCTCTCCGATTTGGAATTAGCCAGTATCATATTTCCCAATAGACACTCACTGCTTATTGGTTTCAAGTCATAACCTTGCTGTCAACACAACAGTGCCGTATTTGTCTAAATAAGCTCGATTTCTCTCTTTTCATAGACAATTAACATGGTGTAAGAAAATTAATGTATTCCGCGAATAGAACTAGCTACCATTACTAATTGATCGATAGCGTAGCCTGCTGTCGCTTAATGACAATTAAGCTCCTGCAGTGCAAGCTATTAATCACTATTTTGACTAATATCGGACACATGCATACATACAGCTTATCAATAAATAATCTTATATCCCACATTGCTGCTGCAATGTGAATTTTAAGTCAATCTTGTTACAGTCAGCGTGACACATAACAATTAACTTTGGCGTATTGGCTAGGCCCAAAATAAATCGCCAGCTTGCGACGATTAACTTCCCTTCTTTGGGGGTACGATTGAATTTTAATTAGGACACACTGGGATAATGGTCCGACATATAAAGGGGCAATGTTAACTTGGGGTTAAGTAGAGGAACATGTCCAAGTAGAGACAATCCAAAGACAATTTGTGTCATTTGGAAAGAAGTGTCATAAAATTAGTTTTTCCAGACATAATTATTGCTAAAGGTGGAATAGAGAGAATTATTTTAATTTCGATGGGCATGTTAAAGCTTTGGCGGTTATATAAAGTTAATCCTGATTGGCTAAGCTAAATGAGTGGTGTGTTGTGTGTTTCTCAGAAGAAATTGAAGGTTTTAAGTAATTTCCCTCGAGACAGTTGTCAGTTTCGATTTAACCCAAGAGTTCTTAGCTCGGGGAAATAACAAGTATTTCTCATTACAATGTCCAAGGGACAGGTGTCTGGATGTTGAGGGACACGGAACTGAAAGGAAAAGAGAGATTCGGCTTCATAAGAAGATAGCAAGCGAGTCTCGGAAAGCACAATGTTTGTCTCAGTCGCTATAATATGTTCATTGATATAAGTTTATATTTATTTGTTGAAATTATTCGTTTTAAATTCTACATAAATTTCTCTGAGTTTGGAAATTGTTTGCATCCATTATCTTCGATTGTTACATGACTCTTGTATTCTAAGGATTTTATGCATTACTTCGGATACAATTTGTGTGAATATGTCAATTTATCTGTCTTAAATTATATGTATCATATAAGTTAGGAATTTATTTAACTATATCTAGAAATGTTATGTCAAGGAATTGTAGTTAACAAGTAATGTAGTTAGGACAAGGAGTAAAGTCCGTTAATTTTTTCACGCAATTAAGCTGTGAATACTTTACAAGCGAGGAATCGGCGCATGTCTACATAGATACACCAGTTAATAATTTATAGCCCACAGGGGCTCAGTACTATTTACTAAGATGTCTAGTTATTTCATGGTTCCATTCAGAAATGCGGCCAGCTGTTACAGAAATAATTTTATGTTAATAGGGATGTGTATAGGCGTCATGCTTGGAACTGACCTCTATTAGCAATAGCAGAGTTTGGAAATATTTTTACATTTTTCTCCCGCTTCCATTAGTATACTGATCTCTGCAAGGTTTCAACTTATGACAAATATTTCAACAACTACAAACACTATTTCTGCAACATTTCAACCCTTGGCATTTCGATAACAAAACCCAGCTTTTACTTCTTGATCAGTTTCATCAGACATAGTTATCAACTGAACCTATTATAATAAGCAATGAAGTCACAGCGAGATGCACCAAAGTACAGTATCCTTAACCATGCCTCACATTCAGACCGATACAACGAGAGAGAGAGAGAGAGAGAGAGAGAGAGAGAGAGAGAGAGAGAGAGAGAGAGAGAGAGAGAGAGAGGTTATTGTTGCTTGGTTAACAAACTCAGTTTCGCAGAGGTTTTACATCATGTTGGATTTGAAGGCGAGTAAACAATAGTGACCTTCATCTACCATTTTCTACATTAGTATAAGACTCTAATAACTGGTTTATGAGTTGTTCATATGAGTAGATGTAAATTGTGACAATTCCGAATTTTCATGAGATTTGTTTTCCGATTGAAAGGAATTGCTAATCCATGATGATAAAGGAATAGTGATATTCACAATGTTATATTGAAGTCTAATAAAACTCTCATCCATGATTAATGATGGCAACTGACGAAAACCAAAATCTTTATTTTAGAAAAGAATTGTTGTACCTTTGAAAGTTAGTAATCAGAACACTATTGTATCACGTGGACTGGAGTTCTATTGGAAGGTTTATGTCTCCTCGGATTTTAACAATATGTCTAGTACTCTCTGGATGAGTGTGCTGGTCCACTTGTCAAATTTGTAATTATTACATATCATATAGGGGTAAGAAGATATTGATTCTCAATAACTCGCGTAGCAAATGTGCGATGAGAAGATTTAGAATCCAGTTGAAAAATTGTAAATTAGAAACATATCAAATATGGGTAAAAGGATGCTGCTTCACAGAACCTCTTGCAAGTAGTAAAGAGAAAGTAGTAAAGAGAAAGGCTGGTTTTGGCTCCAACCCCCTCCCCTCTCCACTCTCAGAACAAATATAAACTTACTCTCTCGGGACCTAAAATTCCACCCAAAAACGATTTTCCTAAAATTAAAAAACTGGTTCTAGCTCAAATATATTTTGAGATTAAATGAGCCCATCCCCAGCCTTTTATTCTACTACTACAATCACTTTCACAGCCCGATAAAATCGGGGGAAAAAATAATTCTCAGTTATTCTGTTATCTGTTTGATTATTAAACAAATGAATATATAAATTGCCCAACCAGCCTTTCAAAAGACTATAAAATAAATCTACAGGATTTTGTTTGTAACAGATGTTGCATTATATATGCAGTCTGGAAATCAATAATACTATACATCAGCCAAGCCTTACAAACGTACCTGTTTACTAAATCTACAGGGTTTTGTTTGTAGCAGATACGCAATCTGGAAATCAATAATACTATACATCAGCCAAGCCTTACAAACGTACCTGTTTACAAAATCTACAGGGTTTTGTTTGTAACAGATACGCAATCTGGAAATCAATAATACTATACATCAGCCAAGCCTTATAAGCATATATGTTTCAGTATCAGACAAGAAAACACCCACGCAAAATAACATAAAACATGGAGATATGGGAGCAACATAAAACATGGAAATGTGTCAGCAAAATAAAACATGGAGATTATAAGAAAATCATGGAATTACCAGAAAAAAGCAGTATATAAGGCAGTTAAAATTTTCTTCTTAGGCACTTTCAAGAGAGAAGACATCTTCACCGGGCGAAAAGGTAAGTGACGTGTTTCATATATTATTCATACCTCATCACCAATTATCAATGTTTCTACTGTTGATATTAGAAATATTTCATCATCACGATAGTAGAGACTAAACTTTACTTTACCGCTCACACAGCGACGAGACTCAAATAAATCTTTTATTTGCGATTTGTTAAGAAGATATTTTTTGTCAATAAAATATACTTTTGACCGATCAAGATCGATTGTAAGTTTAGTATATTTTTGTTGACCTATCAGACCATGAAAGTTTTTAAATTCCGCTGATAACTTCTGACTCAATTGTTCAAGGTAATTGAAATACTCGCTGTTATCAGATCTGATAAGCGAAAGTTTTAGCTTGTCTCGAACTGCGGTAAAACATATACCTGATGTTTCATTATTAATTTCAACTGTCAACTGTTTGCCGTCCATCATTAGATATTTGATCTTTCTATTGTAGCTATTTGTCACTGTCAAATTTTCAAACATTAGTTCTAAAGTTTAGATAAAATTTCATACCCTAGCCGTCGAATATGATATCAAGTATAGATCTATCATCAAAACAATAACCAAGTGCAAATGTGTCTACTCTATTTTCACAACAACGTTTGTCATCAAAATTACTCAATCCGCGTTTGACAAGGACATCTGTTTCGAGTTTATGATGATTCGTTCGAATAGCCATTGCTCTTATAAAACTAACACTGCCATCAAGCGCGTACTTGTAATCATCAAATTTCATAAACTTTTCAACAAAATCGCGATGCAGACCTTTTGCTATTTTCGTTATTTTATTATTGTCTAACAATACGGCGTACATTTTACTGCGCAATCCGATAAAGTATTTGATGATACTCGAGTTCATTTCATCTTTGAACTTACCAATAACCTTTTTGTTTGTGTCGTCATGAAATTTACTGTCACGAGGGTAATCGGAAAGATCAAACAGATGTCGATTATTGTATATATCCTGATAGACGTCCTCGCATTCGATTTCATACACGAGCGCGAGTCGGTATCAGTAAACAATAGTCTACTTGACGGCCACTGATTTTTAACAAAATTGTAATGAAAATCGTACATGAGCCACTTCAATAAATCTAACACAGAGGCGCCAACGTAAATCGGCTTGTTTAGTTTTAGATTTGATTTTCTTCTTTGTATCGCGACAAGATTTTCATTAAAAATTTTCATGCTAACAAAATCATCGTCTGACACAAGTTTATTTCTGCGATTGATATCATTAACTAGCTCGATATTTACCCGTTTTCTAATATTTTCCATCGTCTTACCAAAAACGGAATTGTTCATAAGCTTAAAGAAGTTTTTTCAAAATCAGTTTTCGCTGCAGCTCTTCTCGAAGTGTTCGAGTTAATATAACCTTTCATCCAAGGTGATTGATTAAATTTTAGTACACGATGAACTTTTCTCAAAACAAGACCAGCATCTACTGCTTGTTTTAAAACTTTGTAATGCAAAACATAATTTCGCTTATTGAGTAAATTTGGTACTAGTTTTTTTACTATAGAAGTTTGTCTTGGTGATGCTATCGCTTGTTGTTCTTGAGATAACAAACTATAATCTATTATCATTGATTCCGCACAGAAAGGATAATCGTTGTGTAAATTGTGTAGCGAAGTTGGATAATCGAGATCAACTTCAACGAAATACGAAACATCGTCAGGTATCTTTTTTTCTGTCTCTGATAGAAATTGCTCAGCCGTGATCCAACGAAATCCACCAAAAGGCATTGGTTCTGAAATAGAATACCAGTACAAATTATTACAATCTAGATAAAGGATATACTTCGATGGAAGCTCAGGATTATACTTTTTCATATACTTATTGTTTGCTTCCGCATACTTGTTTGTTATCACGCTAATACCGCCTCGGATACCTTTTTCGATAAAGTTAAACATGTCAACGTCAGTCAGTAATTCTAACTTCACTTTACTAAACTTTAACAGAGCGTCCCATGACAGCCCGGGAGCAGAATAATACCAACAAGGATCTAGTCCATAATTGTTATAGCTCACTTTTCGAAAACTTTCAAAAACATCTGCTAGCAATAACACGTCAGTTTTCAAATATAAATCATGATAATCGCCAAACGTCGTGCAATCAAATTCTTTCCAAATATCTTGTGCATATTTGTACTCGTCATCGGTTATATTTTCATTTTTAAGTTGCGAATAAAATTTATCCTTATCAGGTAGCGAGGTTTCATCAAATTTATTTCAATCATCGAGATACTCGTAAGGAAATACTCCTTTTTTAGTCAGTAGATTATATTTATCTCCAAAACAGTCTCGTAGGTTATCAAACTCGCTACAACCTTTCACTAGCTCATCCAATGATGCTTTCATAAACTGTAGGCTGTCAATAAAACGCAACTTACCTAGCGTAACCGACATATACTTTTCAAAATTATTTGGTATGCACTTGATCACGTTATCAAGTTTTAAACGAGATATTATGTTGGGATCACCAAACGCTTCTACGATAATATGGCTATCATATCCTCGGAAGTTGTGAAGAGCAACTGGAATAAAATCCGGAGCATGAAATTTTAAATTACACTTATCATGGGCCGCTCCACGATACTGTCCTGTTAGATGGCAATGGTCATGTACTTTTTTATTATCAGGCGAGTCAAAAGCTTTTTCACAAATATAACAAAATTCCGCTTGCTTGTGATCAGATTCTTGTTGAGATGTCAGTTTTATCATTGGAGTTATTCTTTTTAAACGATTAAATACATTATCAACTTCGTTAATTAACTGCTTGAGAAGCCAGACAGCCGGATTATTACCACGATATAATTTGATTGGTTTGGATAATCTCGAATCAGCACAACAAACTATCTTATACGCTACTCCGCAAGGAACGTGGTTTTGAGTTTTTCTTGTGCTCGATTGGTTAGGATTATTTTCTACGCCAAGTACAGGCTGAAGTAAGCATTCGAAATCGGCGTATATAACGAAAGGAATTTTTAGTTTGTGATTGTGATTGACAAACTGCAGTAAACTATTTTCTTTGGACGGCATTGTTATTCGTTGTACGTCACTACAGTACTGCAAATGCTTTCGTAATGTTTCATTGTCATTACAACCGTGCAAGCAGCGATAACAAAAGAACGTTTTTTTATTTCGTTTATTATACTGTCTACAAACTAGTCCATTGAAGTTTTTAATCCAAACGTAATGATTCTTGTAAAACTGCAGGTTTATAGTCGATTGTGAAGCTTTTTCTGAAATATATCTCGGATAGACGTTTTCTTTTCATCTAGTCCGAAAACATTTATTGAAACATTATTTTGCTTTTCAAACTTTGGTATTTGATTTTCTGCAACTGGAAAGTCGATGCCATTAAAATTTAATTTTGATACGTGACTAATATACTTGTCAACACGATCAGCATTTTTTCTGCTGGAAATAGCGCAGAAAGAATAGCCCACTGAAAACATCTGTTATCGACGTTCTTTACGTTTATACAGCATTTTTTATTTTTTATTTTTGGTGGCAAATCAATATACGAACTACCGCGTAATACGTTATATTTTATTGTGTGAAATAAAATTTCCTTGATCATTTCAAACTTCCAACCCGAACCCAATTCGGTAAATTCTTCTATCTTTTTCCAAATTTCTTGGTGTATTTCATTAGCTAGTGATAAAAGATCAGTCCCAATCAAAACACGCCTTGATTTTGCATTAATGTAAGGGTCTGCAATTTCCTTGTCAGTCGATCCCTCTGTCACAAGTAGCTTTGAAAATATAACGTGATATTGCACTAATAGTCTTATGCTATTATGTTTTTCAAGTTCACGTTTTACAGTTGGCTCTAGCAAATGATAGAGATTTGTTGCAGTAAAATTTACCAGTACGATTTGTTTATCGAACCGATAACTGTTGTCGAATCCTGTAAATGCAGTCGCTATTTTTTCAGGTTCTCCCATAAGACTCTTCTTGGCTATATCTCGCAATTTCAGCATGCTATATAATAGTGTAATATTATATATCTAATTGATTATTCGATCGATAACTCACTGCACGCCAGCTGAACAAACAATTAGAGATATAAAATCCTTATAGTATAATGACACAAAATCTGAGATATATCGGATTGACAGCGGAGGAGCAAGAAGCATATCATGTTCATCCGAAATATAACCTATATGCTGGAAATGCATTAGGTTCGGTTATTAACATAAAATCTAAAAAATCTATAGGAAAACCAACATTAGCTGGAATGATAATTTCAGTGAAAGGTGATGACACAGATATGACTAAAATGTTTAGAAAAGATTTTATTTATACTTTGTTCTGCGATGATATTCCAGAAGGAGAAAGAGTATGTAGAATAAATGGCTCGATTAGAGATGACAATATTGAAAACTTATCTTTACAAGATGAGTTTCAACGCCACCCAAAATTTGATTTATACGAAGCAAATGATAAGGGTATTATTAGACATAGAAAAACAAAAAATGTCGTTGGTTTTATGAATAATATGGGGTATTCTCATGGTAACTGTTAGAGGAACACTAGCTAATAAAGTTAATTATCAATCTCATCGTTTTGTTTACGAAACATTTAACGGCGTCATTCCAGATAATTTAGTTATCGACCATATTAACAAAATTAAAACTGATAATCGTTTAGAAAATTTAGATCCAGTTACACCAGAAGAAAACACCCGACGTGGATCTAATCCTGATGGATCTAATTTTAAAAATCCTAAAAGATCAGTTATTTCAGTAAATTTAGAAACTGGAGAACAAAGGAAATTTAAATCAATATCAGCTGCAGCAAAGCGTCTTAAAATTCATTCACAGAGAGTAATAGACGTCGCCGACGGCAGAACTAAAACAGCAACGTCAATGTCAACATTTGACAGATTTAGTTTCAGATATGATGATTAATGATATTTCGTAATTCTGCCTTAGTAAGACAGCTATGTGCAAACGCTATATCATCTTTATCAAATTTCAGCGTCATTATTGCACTATCATTAAGTTTATTTTTTTCTGCTGCTGTTAGTAATATCCTATCATTTTCACCAGGCATTATAATAACGTCAACAGAATACGAACTATAACCCGACAGACATTTTCTCACTGTTTCAGCTAGTTCCTTGTAATTTAATATATTAACCTTTTGATGATATTTTACCTCGTCAGTCATATCTTATAACAATAAATTAGATAAAAATATATTATAATATGGGTCTGATGAAAAGACTTGCTTATATATACGAGGAAGATACAATCGCAAGTGATACAATCACTAACGACAAAGTAGCAGATAATATTACAATCTCTACCGATATAATAGACAAATCTGCTAGCTATAGTGGAGATGATATTTTGTACAACAACGAATCTGACGATGATGATGAAATAGTCACCGTCGTTGACAGAACAAATTACAGCAGACCAACAACTGGACGATATAATGTTAAGTATCACATTGCTAAAAAAATAATAAAATTTGATTTTACTGTTGCCGAACAACAAATATTTTGGCAGCTTATCAAACCGTTTTTGAATCTAAAAATAACTGGCCAGCGAAGGAGTATAAAATACAATTTTATTTTTGCTAAGATATTCAATTTGATGCCAGTTGATAACGAAAAAAAAATTACATTTAATTTCGTTATGTAAAACTATCAAATGTAAATCTGTGCTTGTGAAATACGAACAAATTTATAATAAACATTATTGGATCGACTTGGTTGGGATCCAACTGTTAAATTTATCGCTATACCCACGCCACTTAACTAAACTTTTGTCACCGCGTTTTCGAATAACTTTTTCAATAACGAAAACATCTTGTTCAGTTTTCTGTAGTTCTTGTTCATAAAAACTACCAATGATCGTCTCACCTAATAAATCTTTTAACGCGTATGTTACAGGTATTGTTAAAAGTACTTTATCAACAACAAATACTTCTTCGCTCCAGTTTGGAGTAAATCCTTTTTCAAATACTTTTTTCGTCAGAGAAATTCTAACTTTATCACCGACTTTAAATTTATGTCTGCGGTACATGTTTTCATTTGCAATAATCGGATTTTTGATTGCGTCGTTTGGCGATAGTTTAGTGGTTCGATGTTTCGTGTTATTATATTCGTCAACTATCTGCGGAAGCTCATCGACATATTTATTGGTATTTTTAGCTGTCAGATACTTGCGTATTTTTTCGTTTAGAGTGCGATTAAATCGCTCTACTACGACACTTTTTCCCTCATTTCCTGTAACATACTTTTTGATATTATTTCGTTCCAAAAACTGCTCAAACTTTTTATTGAAAAATTCTGCTCTATGATCGGTCCAGATTTTATTTGGTTTTCTTTCTGTACTAACGATAATCTGTTTTAACGCATCAGTCATTGACGTTCCTGTCTTGTCTAAAACTGGAACACTAAAAGCATATTTACTAAAAACATCTATGACATTAAACAAGTATTTCTTATTATCATTAAATTCTGCTAGATTTGACACATCTACTAACTCTATCGCCCAGATATCACCAACGGCACTTGCGACAACTTTATGTCTCGTAAACTTTTTTTTTTTAGGTTTATGTAGTTCGGCTGCGAGATCATCATATAATTCCTTTCCGAGTCCTAATTTATATTTTGCTCCAATAAAACCCTGTACCAGCCTTCTATCAAAACGTTCTCGCATATTTGTCGGCTCCATATCACGAAGTTCGTCTAACATTACTTTATCGCAGTCTGATTTTGAGTTTTCTGCACGAGCGTTATCAGGGCGTTCGATATCACGATAACAGATGTCATGGCGCATTGCTATTGCATCAACTTGATTATAAGGCTCTTGTCCTGGCAGCGGATTATCATTTTCATCTAGTTGTTTATCGAGAGGATTATAAGGTCCAGTATATTTATGGCCTGGCAATGTCCAGCCTCCTTTTGGTTTTGGTAACTTGCCAATTACTTTATGTATGTCTATACCTGTTCCAATTATTTATCTGTTGTTGCAACGTTGACAGTATGTGACAATTTTATTTTGCTCGAGGCATAAATCTCTGTCAGAATCGCACTTGCATATCATTCTATATTTTTAGTCGTCTACTAAAATAATCTCCCTGACAACGTCAGGAGGGTAACCAGCTCCCAACGACTTCTTTAAAAACATACTTTTTCTTTTTCCGCAGATTGCACAAATACTTTTCAGTATCGTCCTGTTGTTCTTTGTTTTTTTCTGTTGTTTCATTGATATTTTCTGTTTTAGTTTTACCTTTGAGACAATATGTTGACATTATATATTTATAAGTTTAGATAAAATTTATTGCAAGCTTTAGATAGATTTACAAAAATTTATTGCAATCTCATCATTAGCGTGAGAAGGTTGCTTATCAAACTGCAAAATAAACTTTAAAAAATTAAATTTCCTGACATTGTCAGATGATTGGGATATTTGTTTAATAAACATTATACAATAATATCCACAAGCAGAAGTTCCAACAGGTTGAAGTTGATTGGACGAATAATATATTTTTTTATATTTTTGTTTTATATATTTTTTTTATTGCATCGCTCGGAGGAAGTCCAAACGAGTCAAAGTAATTGTTATTATAAACTGCTACCCAATGCGTGCCGGACCCGTCATTGAAATCTTGTATATTTATCACACACGAACCACCTGATGCAACACCTTCGGTGTCGAGTTCATCTTTGGAATAAACTCCGTGGAAATTTTTTACTTGTTTTAGTTTATCAAGTATATCAAAGTTACTTAGCGGGGTGGCCGTGTTCCCGGCAATGTTAGTCCTCGTCCTCCTATTCCTAGCAGATTTGGCAGTAGACTTCCCGCTAGTCCCGCTAAAAGTGGAGCGAAAGGAATAATTCCTCCTTTGGTTGTTCTTCGACGTTTCGTTGTTTTCTTTTTTTTCGTTGCTGTTTTTCTTCGTTGTGGCATTATATTTATCAGTCACATAAAATTTTGTTACCATAGACATTTACAATTTATCTTTAAACTATTTTTTTTTTATTCCATGACCTTCAACTGTTTTTTTCGTTGGGCCAGATATTGCGCCAGACGCTGCTGCTAATCCTAATGTACCTAACACCGGTAAAATTTTAGGCAATAACGTGCTAGCTAGTACTGATAATGCAGGACCAAAGAAACCACCTTATTTTGACATCGCTGTTATTTGTGCGGCACTTAAATTTAAAACAAAAGGTTTTTTACGATCGTACCTGTTTACTTGATTTTTTGTCAACATTAATTTTGTTAAAATACCCTTGGAAATGTCAGGGTTGATTTTTAATGATACCTGTCTCTGCTTTGCAACAGCAGCTGCTAATTTTTTAACTTGACCATCAGTCAAATATATTTCTTTTATAATATATTTTGTCATCTTATATAACAATTGCAGATTAAACTTGGACTGTCATTTTACCTCCAACGGAATCTATCGTAACAAATCTATCGCTGATCACTAACGCGTACACGTACAACTGTGCCATAGGAACTGCTCCTAATGTCCAAGTAATTTCAATATCAGCTGTCGAGTCAACTGCTCGCTCGCTATGTTTACTAACATCAAAATAAAATATTGGATAAAATGTACGAAATTCCTCTACTGATATCTGAGATCCATCTTCAACATCCTGATATTTTTGTACTGTGTCGAGTAGATACATGTAAGGTCGAGTAATATTTTTATTAGCGTCATCTACAAAATTACATTCTATCGCTCGTTCTGGATATTGCTTCGAATTTAGTCTAGCATATATTCGTCTAACATCAGCGTTATCAAATATTGCATTATTTTGTTGTTGGTTACCACGTCGCGCTTGCTGTTGAAGTACAACAAATAATTGCCTCGGCAGTTGTTCGCTTGATGTTGTTGTGACTCGCCATGTGTAGTCGGTAGTATTTGGACCTGCTGTTTGATATATTTTATGCTGCTGAAAATAAATCTTGTTTGTGCGATTTTCAAGCATATTATTTAGTTCTGACATTTTAGTGATCGACAGCGTTATTCGTGGCATCCAAAGCGCAAGTTTGTTTATAATAAATTGTACATCAGCTCCGCCTGACCTAAACAGGCAGTCGTTTTGTTCTGCCCGATCTAAAATAAGTGTATGTTTAACTCCACGAAATACTTTATCATAATCGCGACAAAAACCAAATACTGTACTTAACGGAAGCATCATTGTAATTTGACGTGATCCAGCTGTAAGTTCTTTTCTTCTATCAAAACCTTCATTGTAACGTATATTTCTTACGCCAATTGTGTTGTTGATTAAATCTAACATTACGACAGCGGTCGCAGCTGCAGCTGGTGGGGTTATACCTAAATTATTACAAGCAGCAGTAAGCGAGACTCTTACAACGTCTACATGAGCGTCTGCAGCTGGTGGCTATACCTAGTGCGGCCGCATTAACAATAAGAAAAGTTCTTATAATTACAAGATCTGCAGCAGCGTCAGCTCCGTGTAATAAAACACCTTTCGAGAAAAGTTCGGTCGATTCGGCTAAACCACGTCCAGTATCTTTAAACCACATCATGTTCGTTGCAGTTGATCTCGAGTATTCATCGGAAAACGAAATAATATTTAAGATTGTACTTGCAACTTGTAAGTGACTTGAAATATCTTTTACAGTTTGATTAGCTAGTTGATATCTAGCACTTTTGAATAAACACCAGCCGTTATTTATAAGAGCTACTTCTGTTCCAGCTGCAATTGCAACAGGCGGATTGGCTACTGTCATAATCTGACCGCGAACTTCTAACATTGCCTTGTGTGGCAGTAGAAATACATCTTCGTCTCGAGTATTAAATGTTCTAATACCAGCTTTATTTGGTTCATTAGAATTTTCGTCGAGATACTCAGCATACTCAAATTCTGTTACAGTGTCATCAGTGTCATAAGTTTCTGCTAAGTCGAGATAATTTTTAACAGACATTTTTTATTTATTAGATTATATAAAATTTTATTGCGGCGCCGTTACTTTAGATATTAATTTTTGTATAATCTGCTCGCCTTTCGGTGATAAAAGTTTTTTTCGTTGTTGTTATCATAGCACGTTGAGTTTCTTTTGTTGGAGCGATTTCTGAAATAGCTTGTTTTATCTCAGATGTAGATGGTGTGCCTTTTATTTTATCAGCTATTTTTTGTCCCACCGCAGTTCCAGCGGCAGATGCGGCTCCAGTTGCAAAAGCTTTACCTACGTCAAGTGCAATTGGTGCAACTTTACGCGCGATTCCCGGAACATTTTCAATAACTTTAGTAAATATATTTCCAAAAAATCCTCCTACCATTTTTCTTCGATAAATTTTTTTTCTCTGTTTCATTATATCTGAGGTTGTATAATTTTTATTGTCAATCACGAAGCTATTGCGCGCAAGTGTAAATAATAAGTAACAACCTCGTCGTTAAGATCCAATTGTTTTCCGGATTGATCTGTCAATTGTATACTTATTGATGATATTTGATTTTCAATATTTAACGGATAATATATAATATGACGCGGAGTAATTTGCATGAGAGAACCTGGTGGAACATCTGGCGAGAAACTATAAATCGTTTGTCCTTTACTGCCCTGGGCTAAGTAAGATCCAGAAGCAATAGAGCAATTTACTAATATTGTATTTACGTCACTTATATTTACCGGCAGTTCACCGTCATATGTAATAGGTTCATTAGGATCTTAATAATACCTTTTATGTTCAAATCCTATCAGTGGTGCGATACTTCTTGGTGATATAAAACTAACTGACATATTTTTTATTGTCACTCTAGCTCGTAACGTGTTATAATTCGCTGCTAACTCGAAATTATCAGATTTTATCTTCTCTTTTTGCATAAGCTCTTTAATCGTCTTATTTAGATCATTGATATTATCAGCTCCTTGTGGAATTTTAAATGTTTTCCATTGCGTGTCTCTTATTGAAATAATTGCAATCTCATCATTGACACCAGTTTTTACGTTAGCCATAGCATTCCAACAAGTACAAGAAATTAATCCAATTTCATACTGTTTCTCAGTGTCAAGTTGTATTGGCGGAATATAATTTACTGAAAAATTTGCGCTATCTTTTGCGGTTGTACTAGAGTCTAACAATAATGTTGTTGACATTTTTTATTTTAAATCATTTTACAAAATTAACATTTACAAAATTTATATTTACAACATTAACATTTACAAAATTAATATTTATAAAATTAAGTCGCGGTGTAAAGTTTCATACTCGTCAGATGTTAATAAATTTTCCGATCTTAGATGATCAAGTATATCAATAATTTCATTATCAATTTCAACACTAACATTCCCAGCTTCTTTTGATGATATTAATAGCATTAATCTGCCTATCATTTCGGCGGTTGATGTAAATATTTTTACACCTTCTCCAATCTTACTCATGCGAATATTCTCATTATGTTCAAACGCGTTGTAAAATTTCATATCTTTATATTTTCCAGATCTAAATTTCTCCGCTATAGGTATTAAATTATTGGCAATAATATCATCTCTATAACGTTTAAAAAGTTTTTCAAGATCTTCTGTTTTAGTTTTTTCAATCCTGTTATAAGCTTCTGATCCAGTTCTATAAATATCATTTATTTTTTCAATAAGATCATCATATTCGTCTTGTGACAATTTAGTAATATTATTAATATCTTTAATATTATATTTTTTTTAATAAGAGATTCGTAATCGAATTTTGTTATTTTATCTTCTGCTATTTTTCTATTTTTTTCAATTTGCTTCCTTCTTTCAGTTTCCTCTGGGGATATAACTATTGGTTCTTCAATTTTCTCTGAAAATACAACTATTGGTTCTTTAATCTTTGCCGGTACTCTTTTTAAATCTATTTCTTTTGCTATGGTACTCAAAACATTACTGTGATGAACGTACTTTTTTTTCATTAATTATTTGATTAATAGCTTTGATATAAGATCAGCGATAATACCTTTTTGGTATTTTTTAATAGCTTCGTAATATTGTTTATTTTCCGGCACAACTAAATCAATCTGTTTCTTATTATCCTCTGATATTTGCGTTAACTGTGCAATTTTTTCGTCAGCATTATATTCTTTTCTTAAAATATCATATATTCTCGAATCTTTAAAACGATATGTTACGCTAAACATTTTATACTCATCATCTTCTATTTTGTTATTTATATTTTTTAAGTCTATTTCAAATTGTGATAATGCTCTTGGATCAAATTTTTCAATTTTTTTCTCTATATCTTCTAACCTAATTCCAATCAGATCAACTAATACTCTTTCTGATAATCTTTGTTCAAGTAAAAGTGGATTATTTAATAGCAGTCTTAGTTCAGCTTGTCTAGCAGCAGGATCAGCAATATGTTTTACAAGTTCTCTAGCTAACTTTAACTTTTCTTCATCAGATCTTCTAATAATTTTTTCAGCAGCTGCTTCTTGTTGTTCCTTAACAAGTCCGACTAAACCTTTTTCTTGAAGTTGTTTAACTTCTTCGTCTGACAGTGTCCTAGTTTCAGGTTGTTTACCAAGTAGTGCTTCAGTAACAGGTTTGAGAATCGTAGCTGTTGTTTCTGCAGCAGTTACTTGTCCACGTCGTGCTTGCTGCACTTTTTGCTTAAATTCTGCTTGAGATTGAGCAAGGTTTTTTTTAGATCTTCTATATGTTTTCTATATTTTGCTCGTTTATCCATAATTATTATATATAAATTTTATAAAATTTTAAGAAGTGGAAAACACATTACTGCAAGTAAATGTCAATACAACAGCGAAACATTTTAGTCGGATCATTTGTTAAGTTTATTAAATAAGAAAAAGTTATATTTATCCTTTGTAGCTTTATGATATAATTCGATAAATTTATCTTTTGTTACATCACCGCATTGCTCGTTCGCGATATTTCTAACGTCAACATTGTCCAGTCCCGGAAATAATATAAAACAACCAGTATTTCGCCGAATAAATCTGTCAACATTATAAAAACCTTGAGCTAAATAAATAGAATTACATTTCTTATTTCGCGACAGTGAAAAATACGATCTTATTTTGTTCATCTCCGTATTATTTAGCGGAATATCATCAAAAACTACTATCTTATGTTCATCCGAGTCAAGTTGATTAACTGGAACAAGATCATCTGGTTGTCTGATTATAAAAAAAAAATCTTCACCAGCCTCAAGATCATCACGAAGTTTGTCATTATATTTGCTTAGTAGCTCGTACTTATCTTGCTGTGGATTAATTGTATAAATATAAACTCGATCGTAGTTAAAATTATCGCCGAGAAGTAAGTTCATAAGCAGATTTGTTTTTCCAGATCCAGTTCGCCCAACAATAAGATAATGACAATCTGGAAGTTCATTGTTATGTTTATGTTTCACCAACCGCTCTGTATAAAAGTTTAATATCGACGATTTTTCCATCGTTGTTATATAATTTTATGTAATATTAAACTAACTAATGTTGACAATTTTATGTAGGACAATAAATAATGAGCTACTATACAAAATTTGGAACATTAACAGGAGATTTATTGACTGAAGGTTATCAAAGTGACTTATCTAAGTACGCAACTCTTGATCAGCTAAGAAATGAGATTGATAATTTATTAAATATCACAAGTGTGGATCAAAATGAAGTCGTTGTTTTCCAGGATAAACAAGGACGATTAAAGACGAGTAATGTACAACTGTCAAATGTACTTGTACGAATTCTCACCGCGGTTGTTAATAATATTGTTACTTTTACTAATCAAGGTAAGATACAAGATTCCGGTAACTCGATTAACGATTATGTCAAAAAAGCTGGTGATTCATTCACGGGTAGTATTATGAATCAAAATAAAATTATAGACCTTGGAAACCCAGCCTCAGATACAGACGCCGCAACAAAAAAATATGTCGATGATCAAGAATCTAAATACGTATTGGCCAACGGTGGTATAATGAGTGCATTTCTCAACATGAACAATAACGGCATTAATAATCTTAGAACACCAGAATCTGATTTTGATGCTGCAACGAAGAAATACGTCGATGATAAGGAAATTCCTATTTCAACTTCGTTAAAAACAATCGGTGATGAAATGACTACACTTAGTGTTACTTTTTCTAGACATGTAGAAACGTTCTTAAATTTTCGTAGAAACATAAACAAACCCTTTAAAGATTTTTTTGGGAAACAACCAACCGTTGAAATAAAACTAGCCGACATTAACACGAAACTCAACGACATTGTCAGTGGAATACCTAATATTGTTCAAAAAACTAATCTGATTAAAATTCCACACGGACAAATTAAAAATATCGTGTACACAGTAGCATCAGGATTAGCAACATGGTCACAGCAAAATAACACTATTAAATATACCGCGGAGGTTACTGGTGTGTATAGACCGTCTATCTTTAGCTCTGCAAAGTTTAAAATTTATACTACAACATTTCCATGGCGTCATTCAACTGATGCTTTCTCTGGAGTTGTATCTATAGTGTTAAATAAAGATGCTGAAGAAATATTTTTACTGGAAGCAGATGATCCAACAATAACCGCAACGTCTTACTGGTGGTGTTTGGAATTTGTAGCTGAAACACCACAAATAATTACTTAATCAAACCAGGAACCAGCATTGTTGTAAACTAATATTATATAATGAAAAAATATATATTTGATTTCAATCACATTTCAAAAGAAATTCCAAGACAAGATGTTGACGCGCTAATGCAATATTACAAATTTTATCATAAAAACTTTGGTGCGTGAAAAAATGTTATAAATATTATAACAAAATACTTCAAGTAATATCATACTTACCGCTGTTATTGACCGGATCTGGTATAATTTCGAGTGGTGCATCATTAAACCCGTTTTTGTTAATAATATCAGGTATTGGTGTTTCTCTTACAACAGCGTGTAAAAAGATTGAACCTCGACTTGTGACTCCCAAAAATGCCTGCAAAACAGCTAGTATAACTTACAAAAAAATTACTTGATCAGATACGATCTTACCTACGGGGTATAAAATATGATATGGACGATTTAATACGCGAGTTTCGTACTATTGACAGTATGCTAACAGATATTTTACCAATGAGAGTCGGTAGATATGAAAAAGATTATCAAAAAAAGTATGATATAAATAATATATGAAAAACGTCACTTACCTTTTCGCCCGGTCAAGATGTTCTCTCTCTTGAAAGTGCTTAAGAAGAAAATTCTAACTGCCTTATATACTGCTGTTTTCTGGTAATTCCATGATTTTCTTATAATCTCCATGTTTTATTTTGCTGACACATCTCCATGTTTTATTTTGCTGACACATTTCCATGTTTTATGTTGCTCCCATATCTCCATGTTTTATGTTATTTTGCGTGGGTGTTTTCTTGTCTGATACTGAAACATATATGCATATAAGGCTTGGCTGATGTATAGTATTATTGATTTCCAGATTGCGTATCTGTTACAAACAAAACCCTGTAGATTTAGTAAACAGGTACGTTTGTAAGGCTTGGCTGATGTATAGTATTATTGATTTCCAGACTGCATATATAATGCAACATCTGTTACAAACAAAATCCTGTAGATTTATTTTATAGTCTTTTGAAAGGCTGGTTGGGCAATTTATATATTTATTTGTTTAATAATCAAACAGATAACAGAATAACTGAGAATTATTTTTTTCCCCCGATTTTATCGGGCTGTGAAAGTGATTGTAGTAGTAGAATAGAAGGCTGGGGATGGGCTCATTTAATCTCAAAATATATTTGAGCTAGAACCAGTTTTTTAATTTTAGGAAATCGTTTTTGGGTGGAATTTTAGGTCCCGAGAGAGTAAGTTTATATTTGTTCTGAGAGTGGAGAGGGGAGGGGGTTGGAGCCAAAACCAGCCTTTCTCTTTACTACTTTGCACCCCAAAGAACAACGAAAACACTTCTAGCCTACTTGTAAATACTAACATAGTAAGATCTCTTTCAATAGGATTTATTCACGTGCAATAAATGATAGAAACAAGATATAATATTGTTATTTATAGTTACCAAATTCTCAGTTTTGTGTATTTCTTCGTACTAGACCAGTTGTAAAATTGAAGGTAGTATTTTTTTGTGTGCAGAATAAATGAAAATTATAACAGCAAGAAAAAGCTTTATATACTGTAGAAAGTGCAACCAGATTAAGATATACGGCTACTAAAACAATAGAATAACGTGTAATATCAATCACCTAATCCATTTACACCACACATTAACGCATCGGTAAATCACTTATTGGAGTGTGTACCAGTTATGGAACCAGAATTAGTAGTGCTTTTTCAAACATTTTTGCGAATCTTTTGATTCGACCTTTGGGATCCAATAGGGGTTAAGTTAAACTGTGTAAGTGAAGTGATAGTTCTATTAATTGATCATGCTACAGGGTCGTACCGTACAAATAAATATATACTGAACAATACAAATAGCTAAATAAATTCCATCAGGATTTTGTA